>SJYV01013291.1:0-13260 GCA_006410875.1 Neotragus pygmaeus | reverse complement strand
AATCCCATCCCATTAGGATTTTATACTTATGACCTTGGCCTTCTCTGTTGGCTCAGCTGGTAAAGAATCTGCCTACAATGTGGGAGACCTGAGTTTGATCCCTGGGTTGGGAAGATCCCCTGGAGAAGGGAGCAGCTATCCATTCCAGTATTCTGGCCTAGATAATTCCATGGACTGTGTAGCCCATGGGATGGCAAAGAGTCGGACACAACTGAGTGACTTTCACTTCACTTACAACTTATTTAACTTGCATGACCTCCTGGAAGCCCTATCTCCAAACAGTCATGCTGGGGATTAAGGTCTGGATATATAAATGGGTATGTGTATATGTTTTGCACAATGCAGTCCACAACACCCAACCTCACTGGCCTATGCCTGACTGGAGGTTTCCCTTATGACTTCCTCTGTCTACTCACTCCCTCACTTCTTCCATGTCTCTGCTCACATCCCAACCATCAGGGAAGTCTCCCCTAACTTGACAAAATAGCACTCTCTTCTCTGACCCTACTCCCCCTTCTGTGCCCATTCCTGTTTCCCTCATTATGCTTTATTTCCTTCAAAACAATTGTTTTTACTTACCACATCATGTATTATTAGTTTATTGCCTGTCTTCCCCTAACAGAAAAGAATTTAAACTGCCTTCCACCCCATAAGTGTAAACAAGGACTTTTTCCTGTTTTATTCTGTTCACTGCTGTTTGCCCTCTTCCTATGGCATAAAAACACAAAAAGCCACCCTAATGTGTTTTTAATAGATGGGTGAATTGAAACCCTTCTCCTCAAAAATTTCCAGGGACCTTAGGCAGTCCTACAGCAGTTGTTGAACGCTGGTTGCACTGTAGCCAACACAGAAAGTCTTTTACAAATTACAATACTTAGGCCCCACTCAGACTGACAGAATAAAATTCCCCAGCAGTGAAACTTGGTATTTTTCATAGATCCTCCATTGCTCTTCTTCTACAGCCACTGCAGAGTAAGATCAAAGTGGTAGCTAAGCTGTCAAGTTTCTCCAAGTCAGATTCGAGTATCTGTCAAGTGAAGCAAATTACTGCCTCTCATCCGTACTTCTCTAACGCACCCAGATCCCACCTCTTCCAAACAGCCTTCTTACTGGAGCCTGTATGTATCTCTCCCCTCTCAACCCCACAGCCCATGAGGACTATCAGGTAATCATAGTAAATACATATATACCACAAAGTAAAAGCTTAGTCCCATTTTTAAACTACTTATATGTATTTTAATCCCCCACATGTGCTATGCTCATACTAGACACAATAAACATGCTGAATAAGGAAAGCTTGTTATTAAAATTATTTCCTTTTTCAATTTGTACTAAACCTGAGAAAGGGTACATGCTCAAATCTTTTCTTTAAGAACCACTTAGGGGTTCCCTGGTGGTTCAGTGGTAAACAATCTGCTTGCCAATGCAGCAGACATAGATTTGTTTGATCACCCATCCAGAAGATCCCACAGGCCACAGAGCAACTAAGCCTGTGCGTCACAACTAATGAGCCTGTGCTCTAGAGTCCGGGAGCTGAAACTACTGAAGCCTGCATGCCCTAGAGCCCAGGTTCCACAAGAGGAGCCACTGCAATGAGAAGCCCTCACACCACAGCTAGAGAGTAGCCCCTGCTCCCATCACACCATCAACAACTAGAGAAAAGCCCACGCAGCCGCGAAGACCCAGCACAGCCAAAAATAAGTAATTTCTTAAAAATATCAATCCCTCTCATCTGATCTATCAATGAAATACAATCCCCCTCCCCCCAAAAAATGGAACCACTTAAATCAGTGGTCCCAAACCCTGATGACAAACTGCAAACACCTGAAGAGCTTTTAAGACACTATTTCCTTGTCTGGGCCCCACCTTTAGGAGTTGTGATTTATTTAGCCTGGGATAGAGCCTGGTTGGAGAAGGCAATGGCACCCCACTCCAGTACTCTTGCCTGGAAAATCCCATGGGCGGAGGAGCCTGGTGGGCTGCAGTCCATGGGGTCGCTAAGAGTCGGACACGACTGAGCGACTTCATTTTCACTTTTCACTTTCACGCATTGGAGAAGGAAATGGCAACCCACTCCAGTGTTCTTGCCTGGAGAATCCCAGGGACAGGGAAGCCTGATGGGCTGCCGTCTCTGGGGTCGCACAGAGTTGGACACGACTGAAGCAACTTAGCAGCAGCAGCAGAGCCGGGTATTCTTTTTTAGTTTGCTTTTCTAGTTCCTAAAGTGATTCCAATGTGCAGGAGAGCTGGGAACCAACGACTGAAACACATCAAAAGTCATTACCTTTTGTAAACATAGAAACTGACAACATTTAAAAGATGGTGAGAAAAACTAAGCCTATGAACCACAACAACTTAGTCAACAGGCAAGTCGAAACTACGGAGCCCACTACTGAAGCCCGCACACCTACAGCCTGCATTCAGCAACAAGAGAAGCCACCACAATGAGAAGAACGTGCACCATAATGAAAAGGCAACCCCGCTCACTGCAACTACAGAAAGCCCAAGTACAGCAATGAAGACCCACCACAGTCAGAAAATTAAATAAGTAAATCATTAAAAAAAAGATGTTGTGTTACAGTCTGCAAAACATAGCTCTTATATTTTCAAAGTCTTTCTTTTATGATATTGATGAACTCCTACTTATTGATCAAGATGTCTATTTTAAGCTAAAACAAGTCTTATCCAAAGATTAATTTTCTATTTTGTGGCTCAACTACTCTTCTAGTAATCCATATTTGTAGAGAACTTACCAGTACAAGCTATTTTTCTTAAGTTTTTCTTTTTTCCTTCATTCATCTACTCATTCATGAACATGTTTATTGTGGCAGCCTTCTTCTAAGATGTCCCCAATAATCCCACTCACTGGTATTCATGCCCTATCTCATGTCCCTGGGAGTGACTGGATCTTGTAAAGTGCTTCTAACAAACAGACTACAGCAAAACTGATTTTTGCAAAATTAGTATACCAAAGAACTCTATCTTCCATCTTGTTCACATCTTCCTTCCTGCCTTGTTGTGAGTGCCTCTATATAAAGTGGTCCCCATGACAAAGAAGCCGTTCAGCACCCAGTGAGGAAAGGAGGGCTGCCAACACCCACCTAAGTAAGCCTGGAAGCAATTCCTCCCTCATTGATGCCTTGAGATGACTGCAGCCCATACTGCTGCTGCTAAGTCACTTCAGTCGTGTCCGACTCTATGTGACGCCATAGACGGCAGCCCACCAAGCTCTCTGTCCCTGGGATTCTCCAGGCAAGAACACTGGAGTGGGTTGCCATTTCCTTCTCCAATGCATGCAAGTGAAAAGTGAAAGTGAAGTCACTCAGTCGTGTTTGACTCTTAGCGACCCCGTGGGCTACAGCCCACCAGGCTCCTCTGTCCATGGGATTTTCCAGGCAAGAGTACTGGAGTGGGTTGCCATTGCCTTCTCCAGACTGCAGCCCATGAGAGACCCTAAATCAGAAGCCCCAGCTAAGCTGTCCCCAGATTCGTAACCCACAGAAACAGTGAGGCAATTAATATTTGTGTTTTTAAGCAGCTAAATGTTGAGATAATTTATTAAGCAGAAATAGATAATATACTTATTGAAACCAATTTATATTCCAGGTATTATGACGTTATCCTTCATTATAGAAAATCTGATACCCATATTGGATGATAACCTCTTTGATACTCCGAGCTCTGATCCACACTGAATCTTTATATATTACACAGAGATTATGGTATGGACTTAGGTCACCACTGGACTACAACAAATCATCTATCAGATACAGCACCTTCAGCATGGGACAAGCTGTTCTGTGCTTGAAGTTACTCAAGTAAACATTTGATCTGTTCCTCACTTAATGTTCTCACAAGCTCCAGCTGGTGTTTGTTTTCACTCCTCTGTACTGTTCACCTTCATTCTGTGCTCTCAGCTCTTGTTAAGAAGCTTGCTTTGTGTTGCCTGTCCTACTCCTTGCTCTACTGCTTCTCCTCTGCTTCCGGGCCCGGTGTGGGTTAGTTAAGACAATGGTTTTCAGAGTCATCACAAGGCATTAATAACTTTTACTTTCATTTTTATCTCTCCTTTACTCTTTACCTGCCAGACCTATTGCTGCTGCTGCTGCCGCCAAGTCACTTCAATCGTGCCCAACTCTGTGCAACCCCATAGACGGCAGCCCACCAGGCTCCCCCATCCCTGGGATTCTCCAGGCAAGAACACTGGAGTGGGTTGCCATTTCCTTCTCCAATGCATGAAAGTGAAAAGTGAAAGTGAAGTCGCTCAGTCGTGTCCAACTCAGCGACCCCATGGACTGCAGCCTACCAGGCTCCTCCATCCATGGGATTCTCCAGGCAAGAGTACTGGAGTGGGGTGCCATTGCCTTCTCCGCCAGACCTGTTGCTGTTGCTACTGCTAAGTCACTTCAGTCGTGTCTGACTCTGTGCGACCCCACAGACGGCAGCCCATTGGGCTCCGTCATCCCTGGGATTCTCCAGCAAGAACACTGGAGTGGGTTGNTACCAGGCTCCTCCATCCATGGGATTTTCCAGGCAAGAGTACTGGAGTGGGGTGCTATCGCCTTCTCCGCAAGTCCCACTACTTTCATGATATCTGATTTCCCTTGCTAGGACTTAATTTTCTCTTTTCTTTGAATCCCTATAGTGTTTAATGTCTGTATGATTCTTGGCATTTATTATGTCAGCAAGACAACGTTTAGAAATATTTCTTAATGTAACTGCTTTAAATCTATATTTTATCTTAAAGCCCTTCTGCAATTAAAAATAGACTTGGAGACTGAAAGCTATGGCTCCAGGGAAGAAAAAACAGAAAAGAACTCACTGAGAACAGAGTTGATTTCCAGTCTTTTGAAATCCAAATTAGACTTTCAAAAACCTGTAGTAGAGACAACAGGCCTAAAAGTCACTTTTAAATTCAAGAGAGTGAAAAAGTTGGGGCATTTTCAAAATTTTGCTTGGAAACCAAGGTCCGAAACCTAAGAAAGTGGTCATAAAATTTATCCCATAGAAACTTTAAGGAGAGCTAGTGGTGCTGTAAGAAGGGATGAAATGTTGAGTATGAAGAGAGTAAGAGGGCCGGATAAAGGGTATGGTGTGGACAACAAAATCCCACATTTGGATCAATGACCTCCAGGCTTTCTAGAGTGTAACCCGAGAAGGGGAAAGCCTCACGGTAGAGGTGACTTTCCAACATATCCCTGTGTATAGAGGAATGACTAAGGGGCAGTAGATGACTGAGTAGGTCTGGAGATACAAAGTCTGTGTTTAAGTTTTTCACCTTTTCTAAAAAAATTTTTAAACATTTGAAAATGGGGACTTACTCAATAAATTTTGATTGCATTCTGAAACAGGAGAAGGAAATGGCAACCCACTCCAGTACTCCTGCCTGGAAAATCTCATGGACAGAGGAGCCTGGTGGGCTACAGTCCATGGGGTCACTATGAGTCAGACACTGAGCGACTACACTTCACTTTTCACTTTCATGCATTGAAGAAGGAAATGGCAACCCACTCCAGTGTTCTTGCCTGGAGAANGAGCCTGGTGGGCTACAGTCCATGGGGTCACTATGAGTCAGACACTGAGCGACTACACTTCACTTTTCACTTTCATGCATTGAAGAAGGAAATGGCAACCCACTCCAGTGTTCTTGCCTGGAGAATCCCAGGGATGGGGGAGCCTGGTCGGCTGCCGTCTATGCGGTCGCCCGGAGTCGGACACGACTGAAGGGACTTAGCAGCAGCAGCATTCTGAAACAATCAGGATAAATCTGTTTCCTTTGGCTTCATAGTGATTCAGGAATAAGCACGCAACTCAATACTGTGCTAATGAGTATATTACAGGCTTCCAGCCCAAGAGACTGGTTCAGGAATGACCACATGACCTAAGTTGGTCCAATCAAAACATTGGTGCCAACAAGGAGAGCAACAGCCTTTGTTGCTGCTGGCAAACACAGAGGAAGCAGTCTGAGGATAAAACCATCCTCATACAAGCAGAGACAGAGTAAGAAAACAAGACAAGAAAGAATGGGAGGGAGGAACTTCTTGGTGACATTATTAAGCCATTAAATTAACCTTCACCCTTTGGATTAATTCCTAATAAATTCCCTCTGGTTGTTCAGGTTTGATTGGATGTTTATGACACTTTCAACTGAAAGCACTGTAATTTATACTGATATTGATCAACTGTGGATTTGCTAAATTTCACCAGCCAACACAGAAATTCCCCCTGAAGAACACTGTACACCTGAAGTGGGTCTGCAAAATAGAGGTATCACACATGTTACAAGAAAGCTGTATTACTGTCATTCCTTTTAGCTTATATATTAACTTTAGCTTATAATTAATTTTTTAGCTTATATATTAATTTACTTTCTAATTATAAAATTTTAGAAAACAGAAAATTTGAAAGAGAACAAAATAATTTACCCAAGATGTTATATAATCCCTTATATAACCCACCATCTATTATGTCATATTTAGACTGTCTTAATTTTTAGTTTCATAAATAGTGCTGTGGTAAATATATTTGCACAGAAAGATTTTTCTGTATTTTTCAAGATCAACGTCTGGATACATTTTGGTTTCTTTAATCTGATCCTTGTTTTCTATTCAGGATGATTTCTTATAGCATTTTATGATGATATTCTATATCATGACTTTTCTTCTTGCTTTATTTACTTAATATATAATTGTAGGACTAAGCTGCACAATTATAAAGCCTTGGCCTACCAGGGGGAACATACACCTGAGAAAGTAACCTAAATTCAGCTTTTGATCATCTGGTAATCACTTAGAAGTGTTCTGGGACTGCTACCATAGTGGGGGGTTGAGAGCTAGCAGGAACTGGGCTTGTGGAGGTAGAAGGCAAGAGAAGCTTAGTCCTCTGAGGGTACTTCTGTTTCTCTCATCCAGCAGAATCATCTCTGTGTAATAAGTGGGATGTTTTGCCCCATTAAAGAACTTGTATCTTTGCTGGTGTCTGCTGGCTATTTTTTCTGAATATGCTGTGATAAGTCAGCAGTAGTAATGATGATAACACAGCAGCTAGCATCCGTGGGGCACTTATGCTGTGCCAGGTACCATTTAAGCAAAGGGCATAAAACATTAACTAACATGCTAACTCTTAATCATCACAGTCATTGTACAAAGGAATCATCATTTCACAGTTCTGTCATTCCCATTTTACATATAAGAAAAGGGAGACACAGGGAGGTTAGGCAACTGACCCAAATATATAGCTAAGGGCTTATGCTTTGATCACTGCACTCACATGCCTCACTTGGTATATACTGCACAAATGCTTGAATGTTTTCCATGCTGTTACAAACACTTAATGTATATTATTTTTAATGGCCAAATATTATATATAACCTTATATAACCCAACCTCTATTATGTAATAATTAGATTACCTTAATTTTTAATTTCACAAATAGTGTTGTGATAAANTGAATGTTTTCCATGCTGTTACAAACACTTAATGTATATTATTTTTAATGGCCAAATATTATATATAACCTTATATAACCCAACCTCTATTATGTAATATTTAGATTACCTTAATTTTTAATTTCACAAATAGTGTTGTGATAAATATATCCGCATAGAAAGATTTTTCTGTATTTATGATTTTTCCCCAGGATAAATTCCTAGATGTGGAATTATGAATTCTAATCAATTGCTATTTTAATTTTCTTGAGATAAATTGCACCTTACTTCCCAAGAGTGTTGCAGCAATTTAACTCCCCAGCAGCAAAAGAGGAGAGAGTCCTCTGTCCCAAAATCTCACTATCATTAGGTGTTACAGTATTCTTTTGTCAAACTGTTAAGAATAGCAAAGAATAAAATCTAATCATTATTTCTCTGACTTGTTTTTTATAAGCAAATAATATTTTTATAGTAATTAAGGAAGACAGATCGGAGTAGGAAATGGCAATCCACTCTAGCATTCCTGCCTGGAGAATCCCATAGACAGAGAAGCCTGGTGGGCTCCAGTCCATAGGGTTGCAGAGAGTCAGACACAACTGAAGTGACTTAGCACAGCACAAGAAAGGGAGATAAAAGAAATGACCTAAAGTTAACACCACAGTTCAAAAGCATCAACTCTTCAGTGCTCAGCTTTCTTCACAGTCCAACTCTCACATCCATNTGGGCTCCAGTCCATAGGGTTGCAGAGAGTCAGACACAACTGAAGTGACTTAGCACAGCACAAGAAAGGGAGATAAAAGAAATGACCTAAAGTTAACACCACAGTTCAAAAGCATCAACTCTTCAGTGCTCAGCTTTCTTCACAGTCCAACTCTCACATCCATACATGACCACAGGAAAAACCAAAGCCTTGAGTAGATGGACCTTTGTTGACAAAGTAATGTCTCTCCATTTCCAATATGCTACCTAGGTTGGTCATCATTTTCCTTCCAAGGAGAAAGTGTCTTCTAATTTCATGGCTGCAGTCATCATCTGCCATGATTTTGGAGCCCCCCAAATAAAGTCTGACACTGTTTCCCTATTTATTTCCCATGAAGTGATGGGACCAGATGTCATGATCTTTGTTTCTGAATGTTGAGCTTTAAGCCAATGTTTTCACTCTCCTCTTTCACTTTCATCAAGAGGCTTTTTAGTTTCTCTTCACTTTCTGCCTTAAAGGTGGTGTCATCTGCATATCTGAGGGTATTGATATTTCTCCTGGCAATCTTGATTTCAGCTTGTGTTTCTTCCAGCCCAGCGTTTCTCATGATGTACTCTGCATAGAAGTTAAATAAGCAGGGTGACAATGTACAGCTTTGATATACTCCTTTTCCAGTCTGTTGATCCATGTCCAGTTCTAACTGTTGCTTCCTGACCTGCATATAGGTTTCTCAAGACTCTTGAGAGTCCCTTGGAATGCAAGGAGATTCAACCAGTCCATCCTAAAGGAGATCAGACCTGGATGTTCTTTGGAAAGAATGATGCTAAAGCTGAAACTCCAATATTTTGGCCACCTCATGCAAAGAGTTGACTCATTGGAAAAGATTTTGATGCTGGGAGGGATTGGGGGCAGGAGGAGAAGGGGACAACAGAGGATAAGATGGCTGGGTGGCATCACTGGCTCAATGGACATGAATTTGAGTGAACTCTGGGAGTTGGTGATGGACAGGGAGGCCTGGCGTGCTGCAATTCACGGGGTCGCAAAGAGTCAGACATGACTGAGTGACTGAACTGAACTGAACTGCAAGTTAACACCTTACAACTCAATCCTACATTTAAGATAGGATTTTATATTATTGAAATAATTAATTATTTATGCTTAAAAGAATCCAAATATTGCACCACTACATCAGTACCAACTCTTTCATTCACATAACACCAAGGAAATAAATAAGGATGGAATATCATTCAGACAGCCACTGAAATAAAATGATCTGCCAAGGCCACATGTAAATAGTCTAAAGGGCTTACTTTATATCTCTCAATTTAAAGAAATAATAAAGATTAAATACATGGGAGTAAAGAAATATATATATATATGTATATATATATAACACCACATTTTAATATGAAGGTATGGACATATTTCTTTAAAAAAATACTCACATTGTTCATATTGAGTCTCTGATGCTTGCTTTAACTTTTAAATGCCCTTTCTATTTGGTGACTTCAACTGAAGCCTTGAGAAGCTATAAATAATTCCATCCCCTCTGTACCATGCTCTCTCTTTCACCCCTTTAGCGATTCATGGCCTCCCTTAGGAATGTGCTTGGGCCAGATGGCCTTCAGCCCAATTTCCTGTAAATATTCATTTTTAATGATAATAATTAAAAACACTAATTTGCTCTTACCCAAGGCCATTTCTACAGAGACGTTTTGGTGCTTCTAATACTAATTAAGCCTCAAAAATGAGACTTTTTTTTTCTAGTCATACTAAATGCCTAAGAATTTGTCCCCAAAGCTATTGTATAAGGGTAAGCAATGACGTCAGTAGCTGAAGCAAGAGCTTCAGCCTCTTTCTTCCATCAGGACACCAAGATTTGATTCTACTTTGGGACTGAGAAGTCGCCAGAGGGAAAAGTAAGTCTCTTCTGTAGGATGGATTTTACATTTTATATTTTATGACTTGTGGTAGGGCTAGGTAGAGTTGCCCTTTTTCCTTCCTTTAACCCCCGAAAAACACTTACTAATGGCTTAGAGCGGTGTTTTGAAATTAAAGAAAAATCCATTAAATGAAGTTCTTCACTTAGGGTTCTTAGGCCTACGGAGGGTGTGGGGATAGAATTCAGTATGTCTATGAGCTTCAGAAAAATGTGGCATCTTTATTTTCACTAACCTTTAACTGAAATGTGTTATTTCCTTTAATTACTAATGCCATTAATACTAAGTAGTTATGACTTTGTCATCAAAAGAAATGATACGTATTTTTATGTCATATTAGATTATGTGAGTGAAGTGAGTTAAGTCGCTCAGTCGTGTCCGACACTGTGACCCCATGGACTGTAGCCTACCAGGCTCTTCTGTTCATGGGATTTTCCAGGCAATAGTACTGGAGTGGATTGCCACTTCCTTCTCCAGTGGATCTTTCCGACCCAGGGATCAAACCCGTGTCTCCTGCATTGTAGACAGACGCTTTACTGTCTGAGCCACCAGGGAAGATTATGTAGGTATCTTAAAATACTGTTTATATGTATTACAATTTTGAGATTCAGTTCAGTTCAGTTCAGTCACTCAGTCGTGTCCAACTCTTTGCAACCCCCATGAATCACAGTACGCCAGGCCTCCCTGTCCATCACCGACTCCCCAAGTTCATTCAAACTCATGTCCATCGAGTATGGTACCTTATTCAAGGTTTTAATTAAAGTCTCATTTATTATTTTATCATAACATATGAAGATATCTTAATAACTGTACAGTGTTTTTCATACTGGAGTGGGTAGCCTTTCCCTTCTCCAGGGGATCTTCCCAACCCAGAGATCAAACCCAGGTCTCATGCATTGCAAGCAGATTCTTTACCAACTGAGCTATGAGGGAAACCCATATATTTTAATAATTGTACAGTGTTTTTCATTATAATCCAATATATCTTACTTGATGCACAAAATCATAGTCATAGCATAATGCACATTCTTCTCAAGTGTACATGAAATATTCGCAAGGATAGAGCATATGTTAGGCCATAAAACAGATTCAGTAAATTTAAAAGGGCGCAATCATCAAAGTTATCTATTCCAATTGAAATGGAATGACATCAATAACAGGAAGAAAACTGGAAAATTCATAAGTATGTAGAAGCTAAAAATCACACTCAAATAACCAACAGCTCAAAGAACTAATCACAAGAGAAATCAGAAACAAAGAAAAACAAAAACATTACCAAAATTTATGGAACACTGCAAAAGCAAAGCTCACAAGGAAGTTTATAGCTGTAAATGCTTACATTAACAAAAATAACATTCCCGAATCAATAATCAAATTGTATATCTTCAGTTCAGTTCAGTTCAGTTCAGTCACTCAGTCGTGTCCGACTCTTTGTGACCCCATGAATAGCAGCATGCCAAGCCTCCCTGTTCATTACCATCTCTCAGAGTTCACTCAGACTCACGTCCATTGAGTCCGTGATGCCATCCNATATAGAGAAAAGCTAGTGGTTACCAGTGGGGAAAAGGGAACAGAAGAGGGACAATGCTGTGGTAGGGGAGTAAGAGGCACAAATTATATGTGTAAAATAAGCTACAAGGACATATTGTGCAGCACAGGAATAGAGCCATTATTTCATAATAACTGTATATGAAATACAACCTTTAAGTACTGTGAAGCCTAATAGTGTGTATCCGTAAATTATATAATATTGTATATCAACTGTATTTCAATAAAAAATAAATTAAGAAGAAAAACAAGTCTTTATCATCTTATGCAAAACTTCTCCTTTTCAGGGTTGTATAAACTCAATCACTTGCTCATGCTAGAAAACAAGAAATTGCTTTCACTAACTTACAAGTAATACATTCAGAGACTCATGTCCATAATATGTCCCCTTTTAATATCTTTCTCAATTCCCTTGGTTAGACCATCATCATTTTTTATTAAACATTTGCCAAAATACAAAAACTGATGTCCTCCCTGCTTGTGGTCTTACATTATCTAGTCCATCCTTCATATTCCAGCCAGCATCTTTCCTGGAATAGAAATATTAATACAATCATGTGTCTTTCTTCCTCAAATCCTTCAATGGCCTCTCACTGTTTTTAGTAAAAACTTTAATCTTATCAGTTTACAAAACCCTCTATGATTCAATTCTAGCTTATTTCCATTTTAATCTCTGATCAACTTTCAACTATTTGCTCCAGCTGTATAAAGAACTTCTCAGTTTTCTGAACACACCATCTGTCCCCTGACTATTGTAGATGTCTTTGTCTAGCTTTTGTTCGTCATCTCTTCTCCATTTTAGTTTATAGACTCACATCTATCCTTTGGTATTAAATATCACTGTCTTCAGGAAGTTAAATGCCTCTCCTTTGTGTCAATATTCACCTTATCATAGAACCTATCACATTGTTATTATTTTTTCGACCATGACTCAATGCTTATGGGATCTTATTTCCCTGAACAGGGATTTGAACCCAGACTACAGAAGTGAAAATGCAGAGTCCTACCTAACCACTGGACTGCCAGGGAGTTCTCAATAAATGCTTCTGTTTGTATGATCATTACTCCTTTAATTTGTGAAGGTATAGTTTATGACCCAGAATGTGATCCATTTCATTGAATGTTCTTTCTCTGTGAGTTTGAGAAAAAATTGTATTCTGCTGCTGTTCTATGAAGTGCTCTATAAATGTCCATTAGATCCAGTTGACTGATAGTGACACTCAGTTCAACAACGTCCTTACTGATTTTCTGCCTTCAGGACCTGAAATTGTTAATAGAAGGGTGCCTCACCTATAGTTAGAAGTTTCTGACTGTACTAACAGACCCATCCATTTCTTCACCTACTCTGATGCTCTGCTATTAGGCATATACACATTGAGCGGGTAACAGGGCAGGGGTTTCCAAAAGAAGTGTCAGGGGAGCATAATCTCCTCAGTTCTGTCTCGTCACAACAAAGATTTGAAGCGACAGATGTTAAAGCCCTCAGCACATCACAGCTCCAGGACAGTCCGTGTGATAGCTCTCGGAAAGATGAGTTTTATTAGAAAATAAAGGAAACTATATCCCCGAGGTTTGAGGGTGTGCTGACCCAAAAGACACAAAGAGAAGAGAGAGGGGGAGAGGGAGAGAGACAGAGAGAGAGCGGC
>SJYV01013285.1:5903-15935 GCA_006410875.1 Neotragus pygmaeus | reverse complement strand
CCTGGCTGTGTTTTGCAGTCGACTACTGACGAGTTCCAGGTGCTGTGAGGCTGTCGCCCTGCACAGATTTCTGGGATGTGTGCTGCATTCGCCCTTCACTGAGGTTCGGGCTGTGTGCTGCGGTCGCCCTGTGTTGAGGTCCAGGCTGTGTGCCATGGTCCCCTGCGCTGAGGTCCACACTGTGTGCTGTGTTCACTCTGCACCGAGGTCCAGCCTGTGTGCCTCGGTAGCATTGTGCCAAGGTACGGGCTGTGTGCCACAGTCGCCCTGTTCCGAGGTCTGGGCTGTGTGAAGAGGAAGCCTTCTGTAGGGGTCCAGGTTGTGTGCCGGTGTCGCCCTGTTCTGAGGTCTGGGCTGTGTGCTGCAGTCGCCATCTCCCCAGGTCCGGGCTGTGTGCCACGGTCGCCTTATTCCCAGTTCCAGCCTGTGTTCCGCCCTCGGCTTGCAAACTGTTCCCGACTCTGTGCCACAGTTCCTCTTTGCCAAGGTCCGGGCTGTGTGCCCTGGTAGCCTTCTCCAGACGTCCGGGTTGTGTTCCATGGTCCCCCTGTGCTGAGGCCGGGCTGTGAGCCGCGGTTGCCCTGAGCTGATGTTCGTCCTGTGTTCCGCAGATGCCCTGCACTGAGGTCCGGCCTGTGTGCCGCGGTCGCCATGCGCCAAGGTCCGGCCTGTGTGCCATGGTCACCCAGCGTTGAGGTCCGGCCTATGTGTCGCTGTCGCCCTGCACTGAGGTCTGGTCTGAGTGTCACGGTCACCATGCTCCGAGGTCCAGACTGTGTTCCGCGGTCGGCCACCAACCAGTTCCAGGCTGTGTGACGTGGTCGCCTTTCACTGAGTTTCAAGCTGCGTGCCACGCTTGCTCAGCACCAAAATCTGGGCTGTGTTTCATGGTCGGCTAGTGACGAGTTCCATGCTGTGTGCTGCAGTCGCCCTTCACTGAGGTTTGGGCTGTGTGCCGTGGTCGCCCTGTGCTAAGTGGGCTGTGTGCCGCAGTCACCTTTGATCGAGGTCCGTGCTGTGTGCCAGGGTCGCCCTGTGTCGAGGTCCGGGATGTGTCCTGTGGTTGCCCTTCACTGAAGTTTGGGCTGTGTGCCGCGGTCACCCTTCATTGAAATTCAGGCTGTGTGCATCGGTCGCCCTGCTCGATGTCCTAGATGTGTTCCGCGATCGCCCTGTGCCTCGGTCCGGATGTGTTCCATGGTCGCCATGTGCCGAAATCGGTGCTTTGTTCTACGGTCGGCTAGTAACGAGTTACTGGCTGTGTGCCGTGGTCGCCCTTCACTGTGTTTTTGGCAGTGTGCCACGGTCGCCCTTCGCCAAGGTCTGGGCTATGTGCTGCGGTCTCCCTGTCCCGAAGTCCGGGCTGTGTGCCACAGTGCCCTGCACTGAATTCCACGCTGTCTGCCGCGGTCGCCCTACGCTGAGGTCTGGCATTTCTGCCTCAGTAGCCTTGAACCGAGTTTCGGGCTGAGTGCCGCGGTAGCCTTGTGCCTAGGTCCAGGCTGTGTGCTGCGGTCGCACTTCACTGAGGATCGGGCTGTGTGCCGCGGTCGCACTGCGCCGAGGTTTGGGCTGTGTGCCATATTAGCCTGGCACTGAGGTCCGGGCTGTGTGCCACGGTCGCCATCTCCCCAGGTCCGGGATGTGTGCCATGGTTGCTCTGTGACGAGGTCCGGCCTGTGTTCCACCCTCGGCTTGCGAAGTGTTCCCCGCTCTGTGCTGCGGTTCGTCTTTGCCAAGGTCCGGGCTGGTTGTCACGGTAGCCTGCTCCAGATGTCCGGGCTGTGTGCCGCGGGCCCCCTGCGCTTAGGTCTGGGCTGTGTGCCTCGATCGCCCTGAGCCGATGTCTGGCCTGTGTGCCACAGTTGCCCTGCACCGAGGTCCGGCCTAAGTGCCACTGTCACCCTGTGCTGAGGTCCGGCCTGAGTGCCTCGAACACCCTGCATTGAAGTCCGGCCTGTGATCCACAGTCGGCTAGCAACGAGTTCCAGGCTGTGTGACGTGGTCGCCCTTCACTGAGTTTCGGGCTGTGTGCCTTGGTCGCCTTGCACAAAGGTCCATGCTCTGTGCCTTGCTCGCCCTGCGACAAGGTCTGGCCCATTTGCCGTAGTCACCCTGTGCCGAGGTCTGGGCTGTGTTCCGCCGTCGGCTAGCGACGAGTTCCATGCTCTGTGCCACAGTCACCCTGCACAGATATCTGGGCTGTGTTCAGCTGTCGCTCTTCACAGAGGTTCGGGGTGTGTGCTGCAGTAGCCCTGTGCCAATGTTCGGGCTGTGTGCCTCGGGCAACCTGCGCCGAGGTCCGGGCTGTGTTCCGCGGTTGGCTGGCGACGACTTCCGAGTTGTGTGTCACAGTCACCCTTCACTGAATTTCAGGCTGTGTGCCGCCGTCACCCTGCGCCAAGGTCCAGGTTGTGTGCCACAGTCGCCCAGTGCCATCGTATGGCCTGTTTGCCGCGGTCGCCCTGTGCTGAGTTCCGGGCTGTGTTTCGTGGTCGGCTAGTGACGAGTTCCATGCTGTGTGCCGCAGTCGCCCTTCACTGAAGTATGGGCTGTGTGCCTCGGTCACCCTGAGCCGAGGTCCAGGCTTTTTGCCCAGGTCGCCCTGAGCCGAAATCCGGCCAGTGTTCCGCAGTCGCCGTGCCCCAAGGTCCGGCCTTTGTCCCATGGTCACCCTGCGCCATGGTCCGGCCTGTGTGCTGCTGTCGCCCTGCGCTGAGTTTTAGCCTGTGTGCAACCTTCACCCTGCGCCGAGGTTGGGGCTGTGTTCCGCAGTCGGCTAGCAACGAGTTCTGGGCTGTGTGACGCGATCACCCTTCCCTCAGTTTCAGGCTGTGTGCCTCGGTTGCCCTTTGCCGAGTTCCGTGCTGTATGCCACGCTGTGTGCCGCGGTCGCACTGCTCCGAGGTCTGGACTGTGTGCCTCAGTAGCCTTTAACCGAGTTCCGGGATGTGTGCCCTTCTAGTCTTGTGCCGAGGTCCAGGTTGTGTGCCAAAGTAGCCTTCTGCAGATGTATGGGCTGTGTGCCACGGTCGCCCTGTTCCGAGGTCCGGGCTGTGTGCCGCGATTGCCATCTCCCCAGGTCCGGGCTGTGTATCGCCATCGCCATTTGCCAAGGTCCAGCCTGTGTGCGGCGGTAGCCTTCTCCAGAGGTTCAGGCTGTGTTACATGGTCCCCTGCACTGAGGTCCGGGCTGTGAGCCCCGTTCGCCCTGAATCGATGCCCGGCCTGTGTTCCGCAGATGCCCTGCACCGAGGTCCGGCCTGTGTGCTGCGGTCGCCCTACGCCAAGGTCTGGCCTGTGTCCCACGGTCACCCTGCGCCGAGGTCTGGCCTATGTGTCGCTCTCGCCCTACGCTGAGGTCCGGCCTGACTGTCATGATCACCCTGCTCCCAGGTCTGGACTGTGTTCCTCGGTCGGCTAGCAACGAGTTCCAGGCTGTGTGACGTGGTTGCCCTTCACTGAGTTTCGGGATGTGTGCCGCGGGCACCCTGTGCCGAAGTCCGGGTTGTGTTCCTCGTTCGGCTAATGACTAGTTACTGGCTGTGTGCCGCGGTCGCCCTTCACCTGCGTGGAGGTCCGGGATGTGTGCTGCGGTTGCCCTTCACTGAAGTCTGGGCTGTGTGCCACAGTTACCCTTCACTGAAGTTCAGGCTGTATGCAGCGGTCGCCCTGCTCGATGTCCTAGATGTGTGCCGTGGTCGCCCTGTGCTTCGGTCCGGATGTGTTCCCCGGTCGCCCTGTGCCAAAATCCAGGCTGTGTTCCGCCGTCGGCTAGTGATGAGTTACTGGCTGTGTGCCGTGGTTGCCCTTCACTGTGTTTCAGGCAGTGTGCCACGGTCGCCCTTCTCCTAGTTCCGGGCAGTGTGCCACGGTCGCCCTGTCCCGAGGTCCGGGCTGAGTGCCACGATCCCCTGCGCTGACGTCCATGCTGTGTGCAGCGGTTGCCCTGCGTAGAGGTCCAGCCTGTGTGCCTCGGTATCCTTGAACCAAGTTCCGGGATGTGTTCCACGGTAGCCTTGTGCCGAGGTCCGGGCTGTGTGCCGAGGTAGCCTTCTGCAGAGGTACGGGCTGTGTGCCGCGGTCACCCTATGCCAAGGTCTGGCCTGTGTTCTGCCCTCAGCTTGCGACCTGTTCCCATCTCTGTGCCGCAGTTCCTCTTTTCCAAGATCCGGGCTGTTTACCGTGGTTGCCCTGTGCCGAAGTCCAGGCTGTGTTTCTCAGTCAGCTAGTGGTGAGTTCCATGGTGTGTGCCACGGTCGCCCTTCACTGAGATTCGGGCTGTGTGCTGCGGTCACCCTGTGCCAAGTTCCAGGCTGTGTTCTGCGGTCGGTTAGCGACGAGTTACTGGCTGTGTGCCGTGGTCGCCCTTCACTGTTTCGGGCAGTGTGCCAAGGTCGCCCTTCACCAAGGTCCGGGCTGTGTCCCGCGGTCGCCTTGCGCCAAGGTCCCTGCTGAGTGCCATGGTCCCCTGCACTGAAGTCCACGCTGTGTGCCGCGGTCTCCCTGTGCGGAGGTCCGGCCTGTGTGCCTCAGAAGCCTTGTGCCAAGTTCCTGGCTGTGTGCCACAGTCACCCTTTTCCAAGGTCCGGGCTGTGTGAAGAGGAAGCCTTCTGTAGAGGTCCGGGTTTTGTGCCAGGGTCACCCTGTTCTGAAGTCCGGGCTGTGTGCCGCAGTCACCATCTCCCCAGGTGTGGGCTGTGTGCCACGGTCGCCTTATTCCCAGTTCTGGCCTGTGTTCCGCCCTCGACTTTCGACCTGTTCCCGGCTCTGTGCCCTGGTTCCTCTTTGCCAATGTCTGGGCTGTGTGCCCTGGTAACCTTCTCCAGAGGTCCGGGCTGTGTTCCATGGTCCCCCTGTGCTGAGGCCGGGCTCTGAGCCACGGTCGCCCTGAGCAAATGTCCGGCCTGGGTTCTGCAGATGCCTTGTGCCGAGGTCCGGCTTGTGTGCCGCGGTCGCCCTGCGCCAAGTCCAGCCTGTGTGCCACGGTCACCCTGCGCCGAAGTCCGGCCTATGTGTCGCTGACGCCCTGCGCTGAGGTCCAGACTGAGTGTCACGGTCACCCTGCTCCAAAGTCCGGACTGTGTTCCACGGTCGGCTAGCAACCAGTTCCAGGCTGTGTGATGTGGTGGCCTTTCACTGAGTTTCGAGCTGCGTGCAGCGGTTGCTCAGCACCGAAGTCCAGGCTGTGTTTCTTGGTTGGCTAGTGACGAGTTCCATGCTGTGTGCCACAGGTGCCCTTCACTGAGGTTCGGGCTGTGTGCCGTGGTCGTCCTGTGCCAAGTTCCATGCTGTATGCCGCAGTCGCCTTTGATTGAGGTCCCTGCTGTGTGCCAGGGTCGCCCTGCCTCAAGGTCCAGGATGTGTGCTGTGGTTGCCTTTCACTGAAGTTCAGGCTGTGTGCCACGGTCACCCTTCACTGAAGTTCAGGCTGTGGGCAGCGGTCGCCCTGCTCAATGTCCCAAATGTGTGCCATGGTCGCCCTGTGCTTAACTCCATATGTGTTCCGCGGTCGCCCTGTGCCGAAATCGGGGCTTTTTTCCGCGGTGGGCTAGTGACGAGCTACTGGCTGTCTGCCGCAGTCACCCTTCACTGTGTTTTGGGCAGTGTGCCATGGTCGCAATTCGCCAAGGTCCAGGCTGTGTACCGCAGCCTCCCTGTTCCGAGGTCCGGGCTGTGTGCCACAGTCCCCTGCACTGAAGTCCATGCTTTGTGCCGCGGTCATCCTGTGCTGAGGTCCGGCCTGTGTGCTTCAGTAGCCTTGAACCGAGTTCCAGGCTGAGTGCCGTGGTAGCCTTGTGCCTAGGTCCGGGCTCTGTGCTGCGGTCGCACTTCACTGAGGATCGGGATGTGTGCTGCAGTCGTGCTTTGCCGAGGTTCGGGCTGTGTGCCATATTAGCCTGGCCCCGATGTTCGGGCTGTGTGCCGCGGTCGCCATCTCCCCAAGTCCGGGATGTGTGCCGCAGTCACCCTGTGCCGAGGTCCAGCCTGTGTTCTGCCCTCGGCTTGCGACCTGTTCCCGTCTCTGTGCTGGGGTTCCTCTTTGACAAGGACTGGGCTGTGTGTTGCGGTAGCCTGCTCCAGAGATCCGGGCAGTGTGCAGCGGTCCCCCTGCACTGAGGTCCGGGCTGTGTGCCATGTCGCCCTGTGCTGAGGTCTAGGCTGTGTGCTGCGGTTGCCCAGTGCCGAAGTCCGGGCTGTGTTCTGTGGTTGTCTAGGGACGAGTTCTAAGCTCTATACCACAGTCGCCCTGCACAGATTTTTGGGCTGTGTGCCGCAGTCGCCCTTCACTAATGTTCGGGCTGTGTGCAGAGATCGCCCTGCGCCGAGGTCAACGTGTGTGCCGCGGTCACCCTGCGCCGAGGTCCAGCCTGTGTGCCTCGGTAGCCTTGAACCGAGTTCCGGGTTGTGTCCCATGGTAGCCTTGTGCCAAGGTCAATGCTGTGTCCCGCACTTTCCCTGCATCGATGTCCGGTCTGTGTGCCACAGTTGCATGTCCCGAGATTGGTGCTATGTGCCAGGGTCGCCCTGCGCCGAGGTCTGTTCTGTGTGCCTCGGTCGCTCTTCACTGTGGCTCGGGCTGTGTGCCGCAGTCGCCCTACGCCGAGTCCAGGCTGTGTTCCGCCCTCAGCTTGTGACGTGTTCCGGGCTCTGTGCCACGTTCGCTCTGTGCCGAGGTCCGGGCTGTGTGCCACGGTCGCCCTGATCCGAAGTCCGGGCTGTGTGCCGAGGTAGTCTTCTGCAGAGGTCCGGACTGTGTGCTGTGGTCGCCCTGTTCCGGCGTCTGAGCTGTGTGCCGAGGTCACCATTTCCCCAGGTCCGGGCTCTTTGCCACGGTCGCTGTGTGCCCAGGTCTGGCCTGTGTTCCGCCCTCGGCTTGCGAGCTGTTCCCTGCTCTGTGCCATGGTTCCTCTTTGCCAAGGTCCAGGCTGTGTGCCCTGGTAGCCTTCTCCAGAGGTCCGGGCTGTGTTCCATGGTTCCCCTGTGCAGAGGCCAGGCTGTGAGCCGCGGTTGCCCTGAGCCGATGTCCGGCCTGTGTTCCCCACATGCCCTGCACCGAGGTCCGGCCTGTGTGACACAGTCACCATGCGCCGAGGTCCGGCCTATATGTCGCTGTCGCCCTGCGCTGAGGTCCGGCCTGAGTGTCACGGTCACCCTGCTCCGAGGTCCGGACTGTGTTCCATGGTCGGCTAGCAACCAGTTCCAGGCTGTGTGACTAGGTTGCCTTTCACTGAGTTTCGAGCTGCGTGCCGCGGTTGCTCAGCGCCAAAGTCCGGGCTGTGTTTCGTTGTCGGCTAGTGACGAGTTTCATGCTGTGTGCCACAGTCGCCCTTCACTGAGGTTCCGGCTGTGTGCCGCAGTCGCCTTCGATCAAAGTCCATGCTGTGTGCCAGGGTCACCCTGCGTCGAGTTCCGGGATGTGTGCTGCGGTTGCCTTTCATTGAAGTTCGGGCTGTGTGCCACGGTTCCTCTTTGCCAAGGTCCGAGCTGTGTGCCCTGGTAGCCTCCAGAGGTCCGGGCTGTGTTCCATGGTCCCCCTGTGCTGAGGCCGGGCTGTCTTCCGCAGTCATCATGCCCCAAGATCCGGCCTTTGTGGCACGGTCACCCTGTGCCGTGGTCCAGCCTGTGTGCTGCTGTCGCCCTGCGTTAAGTTTCGGCCTGTGCGCCGAGGTGGGGGCTGTGTTCCGCGGTTGGCTAGCGACGAGTTCTGGGCTGTGTGATGCGATCACCCTTCCCTCAGTTCCAGGCTGTGTGCCTCGGTTGCCCTTTGCGGAGGTCCAGGCTGTGTGCCGTGGTCGCCCTGCACTGAGGTCTGGCCTGTGTGCCTCAGTAGCCTTTAACCGACTTCCGGGCTGTGTGCCCTGCTAGCCTTGTGACGAGGTCCGGTCTGTGTGGCGAGGTAGCCTTCTGCAGATGTCTGAGCTGTGTGCCGCGGTCGCCCTGTTCCGAGATCCGGGCTGTGTGCCACGGTTGCCATCTCCCCAGGTCTGGTTTGTGTGCCGTGGTTGCCCTTTTCCCAGGTCCGGCGTGTGTTCCGCCCTCGGCTTGCCACCTGTTCCCAGCTCTGTGCCGCGGTTCCTCTTTGCCAAGGTCTGGCCTGTGTGCCGTGGTAGCTTTCTCCAGAGGTTCAGGCTGTGTTCCATGGTGCCCCTGCGCTGAGGTCTGGGCTGTGAGCCGCGGTCGCCCTGAGCCGATGTCCAGCCTGAGTTCTGCAGACACCCTGCGCAGAGGTCCGGCCTGTGTGCTGCGGTCACCCTGCGCCACGGTCTGGCCTGTGTGCCACGGTCACCCTGCACCGAGGTACGGCCTATGTGTCGCTGTTGCCCTGCGCTGAGGTCCGGCTTGATTGTCACAGTCAGCTTGCTCCCAGGTCCGGACTGTGTTCCACGGTCGGCTAGCAACGAGTTCCACGCTGTGTGACATGGTCGCCCTGCACAGATTTCTGTGCTCTGTGCCTCGGTTCCTCTTTGCCAAGGTCCAGGCTGTGTGCCACGGTAGCCTTCTCCAGAGGTCCGGGCTGTGTGCCACGGCCCCCTGCGCTGAGGTCCGGGCTGTGTGTTGCGGTCGCCCTGAGCCGATGTATGGCCTGTGTTCCGCAGACCCCCTGCGCCAAGGTCCGGCCTGTGTGCCACAGTCGCCCTGCGCCAATGTCCGGCCTGTGTGCCACGGTAGCCCTGCACCGAGGTCCGAACTGTGTGCCACGGTCACCTTTCTCCGAGTTCCGAAATGTGTTCCGTGGTTGGCTAGCAACTAGTTCCAGTCTGTGTGATGCCGTCACCCTTCACTGAGTTTCGGGCTGTGTGCCTCTTTCGCCCTTCACCAAGGTCCAGGCTGTGTGCCTTGGTTGCCCTGTGACAAGGCTCGGCCTGTTTGCTGTAGTGACTCTGTGCCGAGATATGGGCTGTGTTCCATCATCGGCTAGAGATCAGTTCTGGGCTCTGTGCCGCGGTCACCCTGAACAGATTTCTGGGCTGTGTGCTACGATCACTCTTTACAGAGTTTGGTGCTGTGTGCCGCAGTAGCCCTGTGCCGATGTTCAGGCTGTGTGCCGTGGTCGCCCTGCACCGAGGTCCGGGCTGTGTTTCGTGGTTGGTTGGCGACAATTTCCGAGCTGTATGCCACAGTCGCTCTTCACTGAATTTCAGGCTGTGCGCCGCCGTGGCCCTGTGTCAATTTCCGGGTTGTGTGCCACAGTCGACCTGCCCTGTGGTATGGCCTGTGTGCCACGGTCGCCCAGTGCGGAGGTCCTGGCTGTGTTCCGTGGTTGGCTAGCGACGAGTTCTAAGCTCTGTGCCATGGTCACCTTACACTGATTATTGGGCTGTGTGCCACGGTCACACTTCACTGAGGATCAGGCTGTGTGCCGCGGTCTCCCTGAGCCGAGGTCCATGCTGTGTGCTGCGGTCACCCTGTGCCGAGGTCCGGCCTGTGTGCCGCGGTCACCCTGTGCCAAAGTCCGGGCTGTTCTCCGCCGTTTGCTGGAGACGAGTTCTGTCCTGTTTGCCATGTTCGCCCTGCGACGAGGTCCGGGCTGTGTCCCACAGTCAGCTAGTGACGAGTTCCGAGCTCTGTACCCTGGTCACCCTGCACCGATTTCCAGTCTGTGTGCCACGGTATCCTTTCACTGAGGTTCGGGCTGTGTGCCGCGGTTGCCCTGTGCCGAGGTCCGGGCTGTGTGCCACGGTCCCCTGTACTGAGGTCCACGATGTGTGCCGCGGTCGCCCTGCGCCGAGGTCGGGCCTATGTGCCTCGGTAGCCTTGTGCCGAGGTCCAGGCTGTGTGCCGAGGTAGCCTTCTGCAGAGGTCCGTGTTGTGTGCCAGGGTCGCCCTGTTCCGAGGTCCAGGCTGTGTGTCGCAGTCGCCATCTCCCCAGGTCTGGGCTGTGTGCCACGGTTGCCTTATTACCAAGTCCGGCCTGTGTTCCGCCCTCGGCTTGCGACCTGTTCCCGGCTCTGTGCCACGGCTCCTCTTTGCCAAAGTCCAGGCTGTGTGCCCTGGTAGCCTTCTCCAGATGTCGGGGCTGTGTTCCAT
>SJYV01013283.1:864-16436 GCA_006410875.1 Neotragus pygmaeus | reverse complement strand
TCAATTGTGCCTATGTGACGCAGCCTCCATAAAACCCCAAAAGGACAGGGTTCGGAGAGCTTGTGGATGCATGAACACATGGAGATTCCAGAAGAAGTGCATGCTCAGAGAGCATGGACGTTCCACACCTGCCCCACATCCACATACCTTGTCCTATGCATCTCTTCCATCTGGCAGCTCCTGAGTTATATTCTTTTATAGTAAACCAGCAATCTAGGTAGTAAAATGTTTCTCTGAGGTCTGTGCTCTAGCAAATTAATCAAACCCAAGGGGAGAGTCATCAGAACCTTCAACCTACAGCCAGTTAGTTGGAAGCACAGGCTCCAGGCTCTGCCGTTTGCATCTGAAGTTCCGGACGAGAAGCAGTCTTGTGGGACTGATCCCCTAACCTGTGGGATCCAACCCTATCTCTAGGCAGACAGTGCCAGAACTGAGTTGAATTACAACTGGTAAAGAATCCACCTGCAATGCGGGAGACCTGGGTTCGATCCCTGGGTTGAGAAGATCCCCTGGAGAAGGGAAAGCCTACCCACTCCAGTATTCTGGCCACGACTGAGCAACTTTCACTTTCACAAAGAACCCAGGCTTTCCCCACATGGATTAAAATTGCTCTCAGAATCAGAGGAAGGGTTTGGTTTTGCTTTTGCCAGACACCTTGAAACTAAATTCCCAGCTCGAGACTTTTAAGCCACCCGAGTAATACAGAATGGAGCTGCGGGTTTACATGAAGGCTGGCTTGTGGTCTCAGCACCCCAGAGACCCTCCACTCAGCACGGTGGCAGCCTTCCTTGAAGTCTTTGGGAAAGAGGTAGTCCTTTCTGGTTCACTCTTTTTTTAAAAATCATTCTTTTTTAAAAATATGTATTTGTTTATTTGGCTACATCCCCTAAGACTTGCTCTCCACTGCTGTCAACTCCATCACAGACTCTTGGCAGATCAGCACAGTCTGTGGACCATACCTTCCTGCTCCAGAGTTCATCTAAGCCCATCCCCCACCCAAGGCAGGAATCCCTGCAACAGCTTTGTGAATAGTCAGCTCATCGGTCCCTGCCTGAGTATATACTATCTCCGGGAATGGAAACTTGATCTCTCCTTGATAGGTTTTTGTTATCTTTGGATACCAACCGGTTCCAACACCGAGTCAAGTCTACAGTTCAGTTCAATTCTAACCCTGACAACCCAGAGCTAGCATCAGACTTCATGGGTTTCAGGCTCAGTTCCACCGGCTGCCCTCCCTTCAGACACTGGTGTCAAGTGTTGGGTCCCCACACATCCATCTGACTTGGCTACTAAGTCAGAGGTTCCCATAACTCCCCTCCTCATGTTCAGTAATTCACTGAAGTGACTCTCAGAACTCAGGAAAGCACTTTACTTACCATACCCATTCATTAGAAAGGATACAACTTGGGAACAGCCAAATGGGAGAGATTCAAAGGGCAGGGGATGAGGGTTGGGGCATAGAGCTCCTGTCCCTTTTTGGGTCCACCATCATCCCAGGCCTTGATGTCACACCAGCCCAGAAACTCACTTAGGTGGGGTTCATTAAATCATTGGCCATTGTTGATTAACTCGATCTCCAGCCCCTCTCCCCTCCCCAAAGGTTGCAGGGTAGGGCTGGAAGCTCCAAGCTTCTGATCAAGCTTGGTCTTTCGAGCCGCCAGCCCCTCCTGAAGCTTCTGGGGGCCCACCAAGAGTTGCCTCATCTGGACAAAAGATGCCCCTGTCACGTTTATTACTCGGGAAGTTCCAGGGGCTTTGGGAGCTCTGTGCCAGGAACCAAAGACCAAATATATATTTCCCATTGCACCACAACTCTAAATTCATTCAGTTTTTCAGCATTTCTCATTGCTAGAAAGTTCTTTCTATTGAACAGCGTCCATCCGTCTATATTTTCCACTCAGAGTTTCTATTTATGGTTTCTGGAGCCTGTAGTGTGAGGCTGAGCCTTCTTCCACATGACAGGCTTTCCAGCATTCCAGGACATCTGCTGTTTTCTCCTAAGACGTGGACTCAGTTTCACTTATCATCACCCTTGCCACTGCTCCTTGACGCATGTGAGGAGCATGTTAATGGATCTTTTAGGTGGAAGTACTCAGGAATGAAGAGCTAGCTCCGGGCTCGCCCCATACCGCCACAGAGGCCGACTCCTCTTCCTTGCTATGCACACGCTCCTCTTTTCACGAAGCCTGAGGACTCGTTAGACACCTACACTATACTAACCCCACCCCTACCCCACCCCAGTCTTTTCCATGTGTGCTGTTATTTCGCTGTGAGGCAACTTCATGGTGCAGTGGAGACATATTGGAGTCAAACAAACCTGGATTCAGACCTCAGCTCCACCACTTACCAGATAAGGATTCAAGGTTGCTGAGCCTCCATCTCCTACTGGATTAAAAAAGAGAGAGAGAAAATTGCTACTTTAGAGCACCTGGCCTTCTCCACCATGTACTTGTGCAATTTGTGTTTGTACCTAAGTGTAGGATTTTACAGTTGTCCAGGCTGAATTTAATCTTATTCGTGTATCCCATAATTGCTAATTGTCAAATTTTTGTTTGACATCTTGATCTGTCATCTGTTAGCCAATAGGCTAACCTCCCTGAGAATCTTGTATTACCTTCAGATGTGTTTATCCTGCCATCTGCGTACTCATTCAGGTTATTAATTAAAATGAATTTGACCCTTGGGTAGATCACTGGAGACCCCCTTACAGCTCACTTGTGTGTAGCAATTAGTATATGATGAACCAAGGGGACAGCCTTTCAGCCTTTTACAGATATCTTCCTTAGTAGGGGAATGGTTCTCTTACACACTGCTGTTGTTTTAGTCACTAAGTCGTGTCAGACTCTTTTGGGACCCTGTGGACTGTAAGCTTACCAGGCTCCTCTGTCCATGGGATTACATACTGTTGGGGTACATGTAAATGAGTACAATCCTTTGGGAAGGTAATTAGTAATTATTAAAGATACATATACTGAAACTTCCCTGGTGGTCCAGTGATTAAAACTCTGCACTGCCAATGCAGTGGGTGTGAATTGGATCCCTGGTTGGGGAATTGGGATCCCACATGCCACGCAGCATGGCCAAAATATAAAAGAAAAGAAAAAGAAAAAATTCATATGCCATTTGGTCAGCCAGTTCTACCGCTAGGATGTGTGTTGAAGCATTGTTTTAAAAATAGGAAAAAAATAACCAGGAAACAACCTCAGTTTCCATCAGTAGAGGAATGATTTTGAAAATCATGATACATTTATACAATGGAATGCTTAGTAGCTGTTAGAATGAGGTAGTGGTAAATGTAATACCATAGGAAAATGTTTACCATACAGCACTAGACTTAAAGGCAAACTCCAGAATGGTTTGTTTGGTATCATCCCATTTCCTTAAAAACAAACAAAAAAGGTAAACATGCTTGCCAATATGCAAGAAAATTTCCAAAGGGACACCTTAGAATTTAATAGTAATTGCTTCTGGAGTGGAAATGGGAGGTCAGGGAAGAAGTTAGAGGATCTTAACTTTCTACTTTAGGCCCTTTTATGTTTACATAGGTTTTACATCTATACTCAACTGAAGTGTTTAATTTTTTTAAAAAGCTATGTAGTTGTTAAAAAGAACAAGGTAGATCTGTAGGTGCTGACAGGAATCTAAGATTTTTTTCTTGGTGAAAAAAGTTTCAGTGTAGTATCTATAATACTGTCCCATTTATGAAAGCAGATTATGTGTGTCTATGTACATATGTATGTATGTGGATGTGTGCACATATGTATAAACACATTTTTGTAAATGCATAAAAAGACCTGAGACTATCCAAACCAATCTGATGCCACAGTTATTATAGGGAAAGAAAGTAGACTAGGACATGTGGGTTGGGAGAAAGAAAGGATTTTAATTTCACGTGATTTCACTTTCTTCAACCAGCTTATATTTATATTTGCAAGTTGACATTTTTTAATTTATTATTTTAAAGATCCATCTTTCTATTGCCAGTGTTCTTTTGCAATTTAGCCTAGAAAGTGAGGGAAAGTCAGTTTTAAAATACTCACTCATTAATTAAACTCACTCTAGAAAGGACTCTGAAAAATGACAGGCATCATATGAAACTATGGCTCTCATTTGTAGTCGGAGTACTTGTATTATGTGGACTCCCTGCTTAAAGTCAAATGTTAGAGAGCATTCAGATAAAACGGGGGTATTGCACATGGATTTTGATTAAGTTCTCCTCACAGCATCTTGGCCATATACAGTCATTGTCCTTCACATCCCACAAGTATATGTGGTTAAACAAAACAAAACAAGGAACACAACAAGGAGCTTTTGTGGGTTTTGGAATCTGGTGCAGAAATGATTCAGTCTCAAGACTCATTCAAACCTGTGGACGTGTTCAGGCAAGTCTGCAGTATAGAAGAATTTGAGTTAATTACTCCACAATACCTTCTAGCAAATGATTATCTAAAAAGGGATACAATTAGTAAGGGTATTTGCAGTGTTAAAGTTTGGCTGTCTGATAAATGTATTCATCGGACTATTTCCTCCTAACTTTCTTTTTGATTGATATCAAGTAAATAATGTTTCATTGTCATCTTGAAGTGCTGTAGGAGTTTCTATATCTTTGGAATCTTCTCTAAAACTTAGGTCATACTTAAAATAGTTAAAATTTATTGTAAAACTAAAACCACAGTTGGGTACTACTACACACATTCCAGGGTGGTAATGGCAAAGAATTGGCCTGCCAGTGCAGAAGACATAAGACAGGTGGGTTTGATCCCTGGGTTGGGAACATCCCCTTCTGAGGAAGGCATGGCAACCTGCTCCAGTATTCTTGCCTGGGGAATCCATGGACAGAGGAGCCTGGCAGGCTACAGTTTGTAGAGTCACAAAGAGTCAGACATGACTGAAGCGACGTAGCAGTCACGCATGCACACCCACTCTAAAACCACTAAAATTTAAAGCACTGAACTGCTCAGAGTTGATCAGAGAATGTGGAACAACTGGAACTCTTCTATTTGTTGCTAATTGTGTAAATTGGTGCCTTCTTCTTGGAGACTGTTGATAATATCTTTTCAAACTGAATGCCTGTATCCTCTGGGTCCCAGGATGTACACCCAACAGAAAAGAGAGTTCACTGTGGCTTTATTCTTTTCTGTGTGTGAGTTTTATTTATTTTTTAGGCCACACCATGTGGTATGTAGGATCTTCAGTTCCCTGACCAGGGATCAAACCTGTGGCCCCTGCATTGGAAGCACAGAGTCCTAACCACTAGACCACCAGGGAAGTCCCTATCATGGCTTTATTCTTAATTACCAAAAACTGGAAACCATTCATATGTCCATCAACTGGAAAGTGAATACATGAATTTTGGAGTTCATATGTGGACTTCTGTGTAGCAGTGAGGCAAGAATGAACTACTGCTTCACTGATAAAGTGAATGTCACACACATAAGGTCTAAGAACAAAGGACCTGACTCAAATGAATACAGATGATATGATTTGGTTTCCATGAAGTTCAAGAGTAAGTAAAACTAATCTATGGTGATAAAAGTCACAACAGTGCATACCTTTCAGAGTGTGATTGAATGTTGACTGGGAAAATGCATGAAGGAACCTTCTGGGATACTGAAAACTTCTCTGTCTTGATCAGGTAGTTACAAAAGGTATACATGCATGCATGCTCATTTGCTTCTGTCCTGTCCAACTCTTTGAGACCCCATGTACTGTAGCCCACCAGACTCCCCTGTCCATGAGATTTTCCAGGCAAGAATACTGGAGTGGGTTGCCATGCCCTCCTCCAGGAGATCTTCCTGACCCAGAAATTAGATCCACATCTCTTGCATCTCCTGCATTGGCAGACAGTTTCTTTACCACTAATGCCAACTTCGAAGCCCACAAGGATATATATATATATATATATATATATATGCTCACACATATATAGACCGCTACTGCTAAGTGGCTTCAGTCGTGTCCGACTCTGTGCGACCCCAGAGACAGCAGCCCACCAGGCTCCCCCGTCCCTGGGATTCTCCAGGCAAGGACACTGGAGTGGGTTGCCACTTCCTTCTCCAGCGCATGAAAGTGAAAAGTGAAAGTGAAGTCGCTCAGTCGTGTCTGACCCTCAGCGACCCCATGGACTGCAGCCTTCCAGGCTCCTCCGTCCATGGGATTTTCCAGGCAAGAGTACTGGAGTGGGGTGCCATTGCCTTCTCCGATATATATATATATATATTTGAAAATCATTTCACTGTACACTAAAGAGTTGTGCACTTTCCTGTCTATTGCTGCTGCTTATCAGGAATCGGAACTGGTTTTCAGAGTCTTTTTTCTGGGATCCTGAGCAGAGGGATTTTTTTGTTTTCTGCTTAGCCTCCATTTCTTTTGTCAGTTCTTGCATGTTTTCTTGTCTTTACACCTCATCATATGTGCTTTTAACAAAGGACAGGAAGTGTCTTGCTCTGTGAGACTCACAACTTTTTGGGTGTTGGGTTTTTCTGTGAAGATGAAAGTTAAATAGGTATTTTTTTTGATCATTAAAAAAGAACTCATGATTGACAGTTTGTACTCAATAGAGGTTTGGGGTGTGACACAGGCCAGAGTCCCATCTCTCACTCCCAGGAGCATGCTGCCTCTTGCCTCACCTGTATTATTCCACTCCACTGATGCCAACACTCAGAGCACTAGGAGGCAAGTCTGCAGATTCAGGGCTGCAGAAGATCTACAGTCGGAGGACATTTTCTATGCCTTTGAACCCCCTTCTCAGAATAATATTTTTTTTATGCTTGAAACAAGATACATGAAATTACAAAGGAAAACAGTTGTATTGAAATAGTTATCAAAATTACTTTTAAACCTAATTTATAATACTGTAACATTCATGCTTTTCAATGAATACATTAACAAATTCAGCAGCAGATCTCATAACTGTTGTAATTTTGTGCAGGGAACAGCATCAACAATATTTTGAAATATCTGCACTCACTGGGATGAGTTCTGAAAGTATCTGATTTTTCTTTTTTTTGGTGACATGGTTATCAAGGCTGTTCCTTCTATTTTTTTTTTTTTTGCATATGTTCATAGTTGAATGAAATGCTGAATTTTAGTTGAAAGCTGGGGAAAAGAAAGATTTTTTTTTTCCCCAACCAAGTTCATGCTCCCTCTGGGTTCTGTTAGAACCCTTGGTATAGAGCACTGATTCTCAATGCCCATCAGAAATCACTGGGGATGCTGAAGAAGCTCTCTGGGCCATGCAAGTGTTGGAGGTTCCAGAGGCTTAAGTGTCCTGGTGACTGAAGAGTCTCCTCTCCAGGCTCTGCTGATGCTTTCTAGGATCCAGGGCCTTGGAACCATGACACCATACACTGTGGGTCTGACGGTGTAAGGCCAGTTGCCTTAGCTGGGCCCCACTGATGTCTGGTCAGATGATGCCTGAGGCTGGCTGCTGGACTTCAGGTGATCTCATAGCTGCATGCTACCTGGTGGCACAGTGAAGAGAGCTGTGGACCAGGAGCTCTGCCCGTGGTTTAGGGTTATAAAACGAATAACTGTTGACAATGAATCAGCCAGAGATTCTATGAGGAACAAAATCCAATTATATGCTCTTCTCGAATCACACCAGAAGGTCAAAACTGAGAGGCAACATTTTGGGCAGGTGATCAACATTACTGTCACCAATGAGAAACAGATGGACATCTTGAAATCTGATCCGCTGAGAAGGACAATCCTTGCTTATGTTGTATTCCAACCAAGCACGCATCACCTGAATCTAATCATAGAGAAACATCATACCAACTCCAAATGAGGAGTGCTTTATTTAAAAAAAAAAAAGAAAGAAAGAAAGAAAAATAAGAGGTATGTGTGTGCTACATTCTTCAGAAATGTCAGTGTCATAAATGACAAAGAAAACCTGTGGAAAAGTTCCAGATTAAAGGAGTCTAAAGAGACATGACAATCAAATGAAAGTGCTTCAAGCAACATTGTTGAGTCAATTGACAAAACTGGAATACAGATGATAAAGGATTATATCAAGGTTACATTTACAATTGTTGATAAAGCTGTATCGTGGGTTATGTAAAAGGATATTCTTCTTCTTGGGAAATATACATTGAGGTATTTAAGAATGAAGGGCTATTATTTATGCAACTTAGTCTTAATGATTCAGAAAAAATGTGTGTGTGTGTGTAGAGGGAGAGAAAGTAGTGAACAAGTGGGTAAAATGTTAGCAGTAAGTAAATCTGGTAAAGGGCAGACAGATGCTTTTTGCACTCTTCTTATTCTTGCAGTTTTTATGTAAGTTTAAAATTATTGCCAAATAGAAAGTTATATATATGGGTGTGGATGTGTGTGTGTGTTCAGTCATGCCTGATTTTTTGAAACCCCGTGAAATATAGCCTACCAGGCTCCCCTGTCTATGGAATTTTCCAGGCAAATATACTGGAGTAGGTTGCCATTTCCTGCTCCAGGGGATATTTCCTACCCAGAGATCAAACCCACATCTCTTGTGTCTCCTACATTAGCAAACGTATTCTTTACCAACTGGCACACCTGGGTGTAAAGATGTGTATATATGTGTGTGTGTGTGTGTGTGTGTGTGTGTGTGTGTGAAATTTTAGCCTACTTTTTACCCCTTGATAGATTAAAAAGGCAAAACATTAAATAAAGCATGCAGAAGATGATGTAATGGTTACGATTTAAAAGAAGAAAAAATTCTGACATTGGATTTGATTTCTGTTTCAGCTCCACTGCTTATTATCTCTGCCACCTTAGGCAACATACTTAGCCTCTCTAAGCCTCAACTTCCTTGTCTGAAAGTAGGGGGCTAAAATCAACTCTGTTTCATGAGTTGATGGAGACACTATGGAGGTGATGTATGTAAAGTGTGTGGCCTAGGACCTGGCATGTAGAGCTCTTTTCCGTGAATATCAGTATTTCCAGAGCAGTGAGAAAGACAGAAAGCATCCTGACTTACATTATAAAGTAATGTAACCCTGAAGGCATGCCAGAAATACATACAGAAAAGAAACCTGTAGATTCATCTAATAAATATGATACATAGCCATTTTTAAAAATCTAGCAGTAACTATATCAGAAGAATACCTAGAAGGGTGTATTCCAGAAATCTAAGAATGATTCAGTATCAGAGGAGCCATTAGGGTGATTCATTACATTACTATGACTTTCCCCATTTAACCTATTTGCTCAGTCATTGCCCCAAAAAAGCTTTCAGTAAAATTCAATATCCATTTCTCAGAAAAGACTCTTTATAAACTTGGAATTGAAGGGAACTTCTTCAGCATGATAAAGAAAGCACCACTGACCACAAATGTCTAGTAAATCTCTAGAGGCATGTCACAATGAGAAAAGAATCTGCCAGTAGTCTGGCACATGGTGCAACAGAGATGTCAGTAGAGTTTCAAACTGTACATTCAGTATGATTCCATTTTGGTAAGAAAATGTTGGGAAAAAATTAGAAGGAACTATATCAAGTCAATCATAATGATTATTTTTGGACAGATTATTCACTATGTTTATCCACACTTTTCATATAATTGAGTTACTTGTGATAATTTTTTTTAATTTTACAAAAAATATGAACACAGATAAGATGCCAGGATGTTTTCCAGGTGAAATGTGCTTGTTACAGGGATAACAATCAGAAGGGCCTGCCTCTAGGGGGCACCAGCTTCCAGATATCCTGGAAGCTTCGTACCAGAAAGGAAAAAAACTTTCAATTCAAGTTATATTTAAGTTAGAAGTCACCTAGCTCACTGGTTCACCTGGTGTTTTTTCCTCCACCCCAAGGAACTCCAGAAAATTTATATGATGTGGATTTAGACTGGGTGTCTTTTCTAATAAGAACATGTGGTTACAGCCCTGTTCGTAAGCTTTTAACAGTGACTTTTCTGCTTCTTTGGCATCTGGTTCATTGCTACCTTGCTTACTTTTGAAGTCTCTTAATGACATAACTTTGTTCCATTACAGAACGCAACTGCTTTGCCAGGTACTTGGCGAAGGACAGACGTGCACTTAGAGAACCCAGAATACCACACCAGATGGTATTTCAAGTATTTTTTAGGACAAGGTAATTATGCCATTCCAGTGGTTGGGAAGAAAGGATATTCAGAATGAAAATTAGTGTCAGTGTAATTTCTGGTACCCTGTATATGTGAAACTTATTGGATTAGAGGATACTGAGGTTAGGGCACTTCATTTCAAGGTCAGTTGTAACCTCTGTAGATTTGAAGATTCAATTCAGAGTCTCAGCCCTAGCAGATTTTCTCAGTTTTAAATTTGTTACTTATATTTTTAATTTTTTAATTTAAGTTTTTGCCAGTTGTTTTTGTCCCTGGGGAGTTACAGAGGATTAAGTAGTCTGAATAAGTGATTTGCAAGATGAGAAAAATTTGCAGGGCACAAGCAACTTTAGACTTAACAAGGCCTGTCCTCAGTCTGCAGTGGGCCTTGAGCACTTGATTCAAGGTAATGAGGAGAGAAACGATTCCCCGAGCTCCAGGGCCAATACAGAGCAGAGAGGCATTATGCTATAGGTTCTGGGGACCAGGGTTTATTTGTCACCTGCCATGTGCCAGGCACTGTGCTCTGGCAAAGGTAGTTGTAATCCCTGCCCTCGGAACTACAGACTGATTCCTGGGTCTGATATTATCCATATAGGACCCTTTACCAGTTACTCCCACTTCTCTGAGACTTAATTTGCTTATCTTTAAAGCAAGGATGTTACTAGTATATATTTGCCTAGGAGGTTTGAACAGAAGTGTCAGTAAGCCTGGCACATACCAAGAACTCTGTCATGAATAGTGGTGTAGATTTTGACATGAAGGACTCATGTGATCATACATGGAAAGATGAAAACAGGAGCATGGTTAGCAACAGATGGTAGTGAGAATGGAAGAGTAATCACTATGGCAGGATTAGAAATGAGTTGAAGAAATTGCTTATCAGGCTAACTCATTAATTTATTTTTATTGATTTGTTTGTAGAAGATGTGATACTTGAGCTATTTAATTGGACTTAAATGATATATTTTTAAAAATCATACACTGTATTATTCTAAGTTCATTTATTTGGCAAGACATATCTCTTTATAAAGAAAGAAATGGAGGGAAAGTTGCTATCTTCCCAATTACTTGAAAGCCTTTGCCCAGAGTGGTGAGAACTTCTGAGAAAAGTGGTGCCATCAATTTGGGTGCCTTCAGTTGCCTCAGCTGGCTTAAATTTCAAGGGAGAGAACAGAGACCAGGGGCAGGGCAGGCTCTAGGGTTGCTGGAGTCAGAGGCTCAGTGATGTCGTCTGTGCTGGCCCTCCTCAGAGCGACAAGATGGTTGCAGTACTTCCAGGCATCACTTCTAGACACCACCATCTCCAAGGGGAAAAAGAAGGCCATCTTCAGCAGTAAGGAAGCCTTTTCAGAAACCCCTTGACACACTTCTTCCCTTGTCTCACTGGCCAGAATCGGGTCACATGTTCATTCCTGAGCCCATCCCTGGCAGGGGGACCTGGAAAGCATGATTAGGATAGAGTCACCAGGTTCTGTCCTGAGCTGGACTGGAGATTACCATTCTCTGATCCTGTGGGAAGGGCTGACTTCCACCTGAGGCGCCCACTGCTCCCAGCACCCAGAGGAGCCAGCTGCGTTTTCACATTCTGAATCTGCCTCTTTTCCAGTCCATCAGAACTACATTGGAAACGATGCCGAGAAGAGCCCCTTCTTCCTGTCCGTGACCCTCTCTGACCAAAACAATCAGCGTGTCCCTCAATACCGTGCGATCCTCTGGAGGAAAACAGTGAGTATCTGACCTGCCCCTGGAGTTTCAGCACCACTCCAGAGTTTAATCAGTGTCGTTGTTGGCTTTTTTCCTACAAGGATTTTTGAGGGGGTCTATTAAGGATTATTCTCAGGAAAGACCTTGCTCTGAGTTTCACAGGAGAGACCTTCATGCTCTGAGTTGAACATCAGCTTTTCCTACGTAAGCCACTAAGCAGACATGTACCTCCCCCTCAGTCTCTGCCCTCTGGGAATACAGGACTGTATTAACCTTTGCTGTTACTGGTACTGAAAGTGATAAGCTGACTCACCTTCAACTAAAAGAAATAAAATTTAGTGGAGTATAATACTGTTACACAGGCCCAGTCCCTGGGGGACCCCTGTTTCCACCAGCCCGTCTCAACCGCTGAATCAGCTGTGCTCCTAGGATTTCTTAGAGGCTTAGCTCCTTTCATCAGTATCACGAGGTAGATTTAACAAATACCTGCTGCCCACGGTGGGCTCTGGACTGAGCTGAAAGCAGACCCTTTCAACTCAAGGACACAGGTCTTTCTTTAGCACAGGAAGTTTTTTTATGTTCATTAGTGTTGCTTCTTTTCTGTTCTGATTTTTTTTCTAGTAATTCTTATATTTGACCTCTGTCTTTCATCTTTTACCTTTTCTGCTTCTCTTGGTCTTTTTTCCTTGCTTCTCAGAGAAATTTTTAGAGATAATATGGACCCTGGAAAGAGCAAAGCATTGGAGTTAAGCAAAGTAGGGTTAAAAAAAAAAAACCTCAATAACAAGTTCATTTGGGTTGGATTTGAGAAGATTGCTCATGCCCTCTGAGCCTCCACTTTCTTCTTTGTAAAGTAGGTAAAGTTCTGGGTTGTAGCTGACAGAATGATGAGTACTAACAAGACTACATTAAGTGAGAACTTGAAAATTTACCCAGTGTCCCAAGTCATCAAATCTTAAACTAGTTAGATGCCTGAAGGTTAAAACATTTTATTCTTGGATTGGTGAGTACAGCATATAATTTTACAAGCAATAAAACAAACCACACTTAGAAAATGTTAGTTCTCTTATTTGGTATTCCCACTTGATGGGTACCTCTGTTGAAATCCAGTATTTAAATAATTGCATGACTTAGAAAATGTTAGTTCTCTTATTTGGTATTCCCACTTGATGAGTACCTTTGTTGAAATCCAGTATTTAAATAACCACATGCTGATTTTTGTCCCAGCTACATAGGATATCAAAATTGCTATGCAGATCTTTTTGGAAAAGACATAACAGAAACTTAAAAGAACAGCAATTTTTATACACATATACACACTTTTGCACCCATGCATACATATAGAGCAATAAAGTAGCAACTGCAAAAAGCCCAAAAAGAATTTCCAGTAACCACTACAGAGTAAACTGTGACTAGGAACTTCTTGTGATGATTAAAAACAGTAATAGTAATAACAGTGGAATCTGACACTTACTGAGCATTACTGAGCATACGCTAGCCAAGTCCTCCGAATACATAGGTGTTATTACAGTTTAGGGAGCTTAACCAACATGGCCAAGGCTACATGCCAGTAGGTGGAAGACCAGGCAGAACCCAGGGCTCATGCTGAGCTGTCATCACTGTGCCCAGTGAATCCTAGATGTCCCTCTCCCTAGACTGAGCTCCATGAAAGGAGGGGACTTAACTGCTTTGTCCTCAGTATCCCTAGCAGCAAGCCCAGTGCCTGGTACATAGGAGGAGCTCAAAAAATATCTGCTGAATATGTTAATGAGATGATTAATGACTAGTGAAGTCCACCTTAACCAGTGTACTCTATTGCTGCTATTTATATAAACATCTATGTTTCAGAAAATTTTAAGCAGGTTTAAGGTAAAAATCTGATATAAAATAAAGGTAGATCTTACTCATGAATTATTTCCTGCAGAGTTTTGGCCTTACCACTCCCCCCACGCCAGTGCAATTGGGGTCAGTTTCGCCGTCAGCATGGCTGCTCTTGAACCAAGTTTGAATGACAGTTTTAGAAGAAAATGCTGGGGAACATGTGCTGGTTTTCCCCAAGAGCGCACATGATCATCTCTTCTCCTTAGCTCCCTACTGAGAAGTGAGGGTGCCTTCGTCCAAAGCCTCTTATCTTCTGCAGAAAAAGGCTGTTTTCTGCCCTCCTCCACTTGCTCATTTTATGCTTGCCTACTACAGTATTCCAGTCTCTTCTGGCTTAAACGTTCTCCTTGGATTATTTGTCAAATAAGGACAAATTATCAGCCTTTCGGATCTCTGTCCCCTAACCCTGTTCCTCTTGAAAGTGATATTTGGGTACGAGAAGAGAGGGTTTCTGAGACCTCACAGTGGCCGGAGGTCCACCCAGGACCCTCTGGGTTCTTTCTGGTTTCTATTGTAGAGAAGCAACCTATGAGATGTAACTAATCTCTTGATTTTTAGGGGGGTCATTGGAGAGCGCCTGTCCATGAAGTCCTTGTCCTGGCCACTTGCTCCTTATAGTGAAGTCACCAAATGCATGAACCCTCTGACCTGATCCCAGGTCTCTGCCAGTTGCTGTGCCTTCTGGAAGTGCTCTAGCCTCTCAGCCCGGGGCCAGAAGGGGAGGGGCCGGAGTCTTCATCTCCAATGTCTAATCTTGTTGACCAGCCATGCCTGAAGCTACTGAGTTACTGCCCCTCAGGGTGTTCAAACAGGTTCTACTTGAACATCTTCTGGAAGGCCATGTCTGGGAAGTGAGCACTAGCCCTGGTGCCTCCAGGCCTTACCTTGATGTCCTTGCGGCCTCTCCACCCCACCCCCATCCAGGTCTGTCCCCAGGAGGCAGGCACCCAGGGCCCCAGGGCCTAACCCCTCGGCTTGCCTGTCTTCCTTCCTTCCACCTCCCTTTCAGGAGCCAGGGGTCGTGCCACACTGCTGCTGCCTCTGTCTGGAATAAGACTTTCTCAATCCCGTCTTCTTCCTTCAGGAAGTAACTGTCCCTTCACCTTCTCGCTGGGAAGGTTGACAGGTTCTGGGGAGGAAGAGTAGGGCACGTGCAAGGGAAAGTTCTGCTTATTTTGATTTCCAAAGATAGTGTCTAGATGCCCTTATAAGGTGTGTAAGCGCTTGCAGGAAATGAAGACAGAGAATGATATGGGAGGCTGTCAGAGCAAGCTCGTCCAGGGAGGTCTCCTGAGGAGCTGATGTTCAAGAGACCCAGAGGATGCAAGGGAACTGGCCATGTAGAGAGTCGGGGGAGGGGCGGGGGGCAGTCAGAAGGAACAGGAGCCTTCTGGGACGAATCTTGGATGGTGAGAGAAGTCAGGGAGGTGGGACCACGATGGAATTAGATAGGATGGGCAGAAGGACCATTTGACCCCCTCTGAGTAGTGCCAGCGCCCAAATCCAGAACTCTTCTCTCGGCCCTGAATCTTGCAGGGCTGGGTAGGTGTTTGCTGCCCACTGCAGAGCAGTGAGGAGCTGAACACTTCAAAGCAGGATGTCAGCATGGGGGTGAGTTACTGAGGTCTTGCTGGCCCAGGGCCAGTGCTGGAGGCTGTGGGGACTCCAAAGATGCAGATGACTCAGTGCTCCCTCCCTCCTCCCTTGAGCTCACATTCTCCAGTTAAACAGAAACACAGCTGAGTGTACAAACCCTGCTCGAAACTGTCTCACGCATCTCTGAATGTGTTCCTTCCAAACGCAAAGGGAAAAAATGATTCACCCTTGTAAAAATTCCATCCAGACAATACAGCAAGTAAAATAGGAGAGGATCAAAATTGAAGTACTCAGAGATAATGACTGCAGTGTCCTTGACAACACACA
>SJYV01013274.1:0-19041 GCA_006410875.1 Neotragus pygmaeus | reverse complement strand
CTATAGAAAGGCCAGCCTCTCCTATTTAACTCCTTTGGGACATGAATTCTGTTCTTCAGGTACTGTGCCAGTTCTTTGTGCTACCACTTTCCCATCACTCTCATTAGATTTAGTGTCATCCCTCTCCACTGGTGACAGTATCTGTGCTCATGATTTTAAAAAGTGGTACTTTTCATGAAAAGAACCAATAACTTCTGGGAAATTTTAAAAAATTTTATGGACATTTCCAACAGGATGGTCATTAGGCCCATCCACAGCAACTTACTATATATGTGTATATATATATACATATATGTATATTTATACAGTGCCTGCTCCTTGCTTCCAGATACTTTTGGAAAGAATTTATTTAATGAGTTTTTGATAATAACCAAATTTATTTTTCGTCTCACTGCAATATGCTGGAGATATTAGCCTTGCATGCATGCTCAGTTGCTCAGTCATGTTCAACTCTTTCTGACTCCTTGGATTGTAACCTGCCAGGCTCCTCTATCCATGGAATTTTCCAGGCAAGAATACTGGGGTGGCTTGTCATTTCCTCCTCCAGGGGATCTTCCTGACCCAGAGATTGATCCTGTGGCTCCTGAGTCTCCTGTATCAGCAGATGAATTCTTTACCACTGCACTGCCTGGGAAGCCCACATTGGTCTTACATGTATTTAACTACAACCTCTGCTTTCTATTCCCATTAACACCAGCAGCAAATAATTTAACTTTGTCTTGCCTCTCAATCGTTGGGTCTACCATGTACTCTGCTCTTAGCCTGTTAATTTGTTGATAACTGCTTCTCACTCAGGCCATCCCAGACAATATTGTTAAAATGGTCTTTCATACCACAGTGAAGAGTTCATGACTTTCACACTGAAAAGCACTTAAAGACTTCTTTCCACCTATAAAATTAAGTTGAAGCTATTCATAGCATTTAAGCACCTTTTTCATGATGTTAATGGAAACAGTTTCCTTTTCTGAGTCCTGTAGTGTCATATATGCTTGTTTATTCTACTACATGAGTATTCATTCTCCATCTTTTTCTCCTTGCATACTCTCTCCAGATTATCTCCATTATTCTCATTAGATTTAAGTTATTATATGCTGGGTTTCAGATATGTATCTCTAGCCTAATACTTCAAAGCATGCATTCAATTACCTACTTGTCAATTCTACGTCATTGTCTTATATCTCAGAACTCATGTGTCCAAAGAGCATTTTTCTTACCTCTGAAATCTGTATCCCCTATACAGATGTTTCTCATCACACTAAATAATACCATTTTCCTATTTATTAAAATGAGAAATCCACATTTATTATCTATTTCATTCTTCCATCAGGTCTCCAAATCCAGTTTATCAGCAGATTTATATTCATATAGCAATTTGTTTTAGATCATCAACTCCCTTTCCTTGAACGATGGTATCTTTCCAACCAGTCTTTATGCTTTAATTCTTGCACCTTCTAAACTATTTCTTGAAATAAAATTCAAATTCTTCAAGATAATGTTAAAAGCCCTGCATGATCTCAGTTCTGCTTACCTCTTCTGCTTCATCTCATGCTGTTCTTACCAACTGCCCTAATACCCTCCACAATATCATGCTTTCAACAGATTCAGAACCACTTTACCCATAGTCCTAAGATTTTACTTATGTTAGATATCCTAATTGATTCTCTTTTCAGTCTTTATCACAATTTATAATTATTTAACCTATTTATGTTCTTCAGTTCAGTTGCTCAGTCGTGTCCACTTCTTTGCTAGCCCATGGACTGCAGCCAGGCTTCCCTGTCCATCACCAACTCCCGGAGCTTGCTCAAACTCATGTCCATCGAGTCGGTGATGCCATCCAACCATCTCATCCTCTGTGATCCCCTTCTCAGCATCAGGGTGTTTTCCAATGAGTCAGTTCTTCACATCAGGTGATCAAAGTATTGGAGCTTCAGTATCAGGGTTTCCAATGAATATTCAGGACTGATTTCTTTTAGGATGGACTGGTTGGATCTCCTTGCAGTCCAAGGGACTCTCAAGTGTCATCTCTGACACCACAGTTCAAAAGCATCAATTATTCAGCACTCGGCTTTCTTTATAGTCCAATTCTCACATCCATACATGACCACTGGCAAAACCATGGCTTTGACTTTATATTCTTAGTAGTAATGTTAGTTGCTCAGTTGTGTCTGACTCTTTGCGGCCTCATGGACTATAGCCCGCCAGGCTCCTCTGTCTGTGGGATTCTCCAGGCAAGAATACTAGAGTCCGTTGCCAGTCCCTTCTCCAGAAGATCTTCCTAACCCAAGAACTGAACCCAATGCAGGTCTCCTAAACATAGGTTGATTCTTCACCATCTAAGCTACGGAGAAGTCCCCACTTATGTTCTTACTTGTTCTATTATCCTAACTATGTATAAATTCCCTGAATGCATACATTTGGTCAATCTGGAAGTCTAGGTCTGGGAGCTAATACAGTACATGGCATACGGTGGATAGTTGAATTCATTGAAATGGATAAATAAATCCTATCTTTCTTGTCTACTTGATATTTTTCACATTAGCTAAACCTGTTTTATTTCTAGAATTTTCTTTTTATTCTTCATTTTTCCTCTGAAATTCCATTATACTTTTAAAACTCCAAAGTAGTGGAGCTTTCCTGAAATGTCACTATCCCTTTCAAAAGCAGCTAATTAACCAACCAGTTATGACAGCAAGATTTTCAGTAAGTGGAACGTAATTTATTTCTCTACAAAATCTCACAATATAAGGGAAGGAGAGTCTTTTCCTACGGAATTCTCATAATATATTACTGTTGGTATAGTAATTGTATCCCACAAAAATATCCTTTTTTATTTTTTTTTATACCAGGGAGCTATATTGTCCAATGTTGAATGCTGTAGAGGAGTTTCTAATATATCCAGAAACACTTGTATTAAAAATACTGCATTTTCAATGTTAGCTACTAGTTAATGGGTATGTTGCCTGTGAGTGAGGCATGCAGTACATTCAAAAGACTCAAGATTTAACATTATTGGTTTTGTTTATAAGCATCAATAGAAAACATACATAATTATGTTTTTCTTCAGTACATATAGAAGCATAATTTAGAGACATTGGAGAGTCCAAATTGAGAAAATCCTACTCTTGCATAATTCCTGGGGTTAAACTCATTGCAATTGCAAGTAGGTCTGTGGATGTTATGTTTATGTGGGTTGTATCATTTTAAAGAATTCTATTTAGAAGCAATTCCAGAATATATTCCAGAATCAATAGATACCTGCCCAATTATTTCTTGCCTTTACTGCAATCCAGTAGAACATAAACTTTGAAAGTGATCGAAATCCTGATTTGAGGCTAACTTAAGACATAAACATTTTTATAAGGAGAAAAATCACCTGTTTCCTCAGATGTACACATGCTTTATAAAAATTGTTTTTTGTCTTTTTTCTCTGAAAAAATGGAGCACAACCAAGACCCTCAAGTACAGAGAATGGTGAATTTAATGCATGAAATAGTGTGCTGCTTAATCACACAGACCTGGTGCAAGCCCTTTCTTCTAGACATGAAAACTTGTTTGGGAGAGGGAACTAAACAATATTTTCATTATAAATTATTTTACTGGGACCTACATGGAGACTTAGTTGAGGGCAATATATTTTTAGCTCTTTGTACACAAAAATATTCTAGCCAGCTGTCATGATTTGTACAGCATTTTTAAAGGATGCTGTAAGTCAGAAAAACCTATTTTTTATGAACTAATATTAGACAGTGTCTGCATTAAAAAAGCAGGACATATTAAAAAGTCCTCATCTATGATCTCAGAATACAGCCTGTTTTCCCTTTTGTGCATGTCTACTGACTACAGCTTTTCATTACATGAGGTAACATAAATCCATGGTTCAACAATTTGGCCCCAAACCTGTGCAAAGTCTTAATTATCTCAAATTTGTAGGTCTCTTATTTGATTTATTTGTGTAACTTTATCTTATTCTGTTTACTTATTAGGATTTTCTTTCTTGATTGCATGTAGTGATTGCTAATTATATGTAACCTGTTGATTTCTAACCTTAAATTTTTCATTAGTGTTAGTTTCTTGTAATCTAGTTTTTTTTTTTTTAATAATCATTAATTCTCTTTTACTTCTTGTGTCTTTTGGTGTTTTGTTTATAAGCATTAATAGAGGACACAAAAATTATGGTTCTTATGTTTTCTGTGTGTATATTTAAAAGCATAATCTAGAAGCACTAGAGAGCCTAGGATGAAAGAAATATAACAAATATGCAACTTCTGTTTTGTTACAGTTGAGTAAAGTAATTATTTCTCTAGCTCTTTTTCTTTTGTAAATGTGTTCCAAATGTCAGAATTCTAAGTCTGTGTAGGTCACACTTATGGTTGGAGGCTAAGTGAGAAACCAAATGTGAAGAAATCCAAATATTCAGCACAAAAGATGAAACTGTAATATTTGAAAGAGCCCAGAAGAGGAGTAGCTTTTCTGATACTCTTTATTGATTTGTATAGTGCTGATGCTATCGTTCTTATGGTGGTGCCCTCATGTTTGTTTAAACCTTCAGCGCTCCTTGGTAAATTTGTTTTGTGGGATTTGTCAATATTACCTTTTAGAATGATAGCCACTTTATGTTCCTTTACACACTTGCCAAATCACTTCACTTGTGGTTAAGCAGCTACTGTTGCTGCTAAGTCGCTTCAGTCGTGTCCGACTCTGTCCGAACCCATAGACGGCAGCCCATCAGGCTCCCCTGTCCCTGGGATTCTCCAGGGAAGAACACTGGAGTGGGTTGCCGTTTCCTTCTCCAATACATGAAGGTGAAAAGTGAAAGTGAAGTTGCTCAGTCGTGTCCAACTCTTAGTGACGCCATAGACTGCAGCCCACCAGGCTCCTCCGTCCATGGGATTTTCCACCCCATGGAGTGGGGTGCCATTGCCTTCTCTGAAGGCTGCAACAGCATTAGATACATCACTTTTCTAAAGCAATCTTTTTTCCATCTCTAATTTGGGAAATTAATTTGCTAATCTAGTGTAAGAGAGAGATGGCTTCCTGACAGAGGCATGTGTAGACAGAGAACATCTCCTAGGAAGAGAAGGAAAGGGCCTTGAGTTCTGTAGAAGCACAGGAGGAAGAGACAGCAGTTTCAGGAACATCACACATGCAGGTCACTAGTCAGCTGAACACTAGTCAGCTGGGAGCTGAGGGATGGAGGAGAAGAGATGTGAGAGCACATGATTTTACCTCCATGGGGCCTGGAATTTAAAATACAGTCATTTTCATCTTGACAGTGTGATCATGTTGATTCCAGGAACATGAAGTATTTGTTCATTTATTTAGGTCTTCAATTTCCTTTGATGAGGGTGAGTGAGTAGGTAACTTGTGTGATTCCATGAGATCTGCTGAAACGCCCTGCACTTTATGCTCAAATCTGTTATGAACCTAAAACTGCTCTAAAAAATAAAGTCTAATATAGAAAACTTAGAGTAATCTTACTCTTTTCCTTTCCCTCAGTCTCTTACCTGGTCGTTCTTGTTTAGTCACTAAGTCATATCCAACTCTTTTGTGAACATGAACTGTAACCCACCAGGCTTCTCTGTTCATGGAATTCTCCAGGCAAGAATACTGGAGTGGGTTGCCTTTTCCTTCTCCAAGGAATCTTCCTGACTGGGGGATCAAATCTGTGTCTCCTGCATTGACAGGCAAATTCTTTACCACTGAGCCATCAGGGAAGCCCCTTGCGTGCTTACTTATGGGCTATGACAACTGGAAGCCATTAGGGTACAAGAACCCTTGCTGAAATTCACTATGGAGTCCAGCCAGCCAAAGAGAAGGAGGAGGAGCCAGAGTGGATCCTTTGAGACATAAAAGGAAACTGTCTAGCAAGGATTTCTAGTGAATGTTGCAACTGTTACAACAGTTCTTGACAGTGTTTTTAAAACAGCATTCCATTTTATCAACAAATTAGAGCACTGCATTAAAATTTGATAGAAAAATTCAATATGTGTTAAGTGACCTTGACAACACTGGTTATAGGGGAAAAAAATTCCATGAAAATGCCATTGGATCATACCTAACATAGTCAAATATAGCACACAATTACAAGAAAACTACTAATGCATATAATAACACAATAGAAAGAGTTCTAATAAATATTAAGATTGCTATTAACGTGTGAATGAAACAATATTCTAGAGAACTCAGATAAATATCAGTAAAAGTGTCCCAAGATGAACTTATTATTCTTAAAGCAGAGTGAGAAAGTGACTAGGAACTTGAACATGACAGACACACCTAGGAATAAAACACAACTGTGACCATTTCTAGCCAGATAATTCAGAAAACCTGCTTTTCATATAAAAACAACCAGAGTAATAATAAAGGCTACCTCAGAGGTATTATGGTGGAACATAAGGTAATGTATATAAAATATTTAACCCACTGCAACAGTCATAGAAATTGTTCAATAAATATTGACCATAATACAACTACTGCTAAAAATATTATTAGTGTTAATGTTAGATTTTTCATAAATTTGCTGTATTGCTGATTTTTTAAAATGTTCATTTCTGCATGAGAACATGTTTGATATAGTTGTAAGTGAGTCCTCTGTTTATATTCCTATTTTATTTAGTAGATAACTCATGTGAAGAGCACATTTTGTGTCTTTTAAAGCTACTATTGGTCAGCCTATACCCAGGGAAAGCCAATATTTATTATCTGTTTTATCTCATGCAAGGGAAAAGTGGCTACTAAAACCTTTATATTGCTTTCAGGATATTGGTACTGCAGTGAGAATTACAGAGAAAGTGCTTAATCGAAGGTCATCTACTCAAATCATATCTGCAGTACAGAACTTATTGCTAAAGAGAGAACCAATGACAAAGAATTTGACATTTGAGAACTAAACTCAAGGCATAAAATATAAAAAAAGTCTGTAGCTTTGGCATTTTCCAGGAAATTTTTCCTGGAAAATTACCTGGAATTGAAGCAGTAGCCATTAAAATACTTAAATTATCTCAATATAATACAAACATTTCAATTAAGCTTTTGACTATGATATCACTTCAAAATAATAACCTCAAAGATATAGACCCTCAGAATCATTTTGCTATCAATTAATAACAAAGACCAGTCATAAATCATTCATAATGCAAACACCAGGTAATTGATTTGCATGCTAAGTTGCTTCAGTAATATTTGACTCTTTATGACCCTATGGGCTCTAGCCCGCCAGGCTCCTCTGTCCACGGAATTCTGCAGGCAAGACTATTGGAGTGGGTTGTGGTAACTTCCTTCAGGAGATCTTCCCTACCCAGGTATCAAACCCATGTCTCTTATGTCTCCTGCATTGGCAGGTGGTTTCTTTACCACTATTTCCACCGAGAAAGCCACATTTCTCACACAGAAATGATTTAGCATCCTTCTAAGTAACAATCTAGAGATCGTAAACAATTGTCACTCATTCCAATTTTCTCTGAAATACTTAAGGCTTCATGGATGTATGAGCTACATGCATGTATGAGATACAGCACATATTTTTTTAGTGAAACTTCTTTTAGAGAAAAATGCCAAGTGAGAAAATCATGGTATCTGTAGGAGCATTTTTGAAAGAATAGAAGTTATCTGGGTAAGAGGCAAAGAACCAATTAAGCAACATCTTTTGTGACTTTTTTTTTCTCTAGGATGTAATAGAAGAGATCTTTATCAAACATGTTAAACTGATGTTAAATGTGGAGTGATATATCTTGTTATTTAAGTTAGAATATAAGAAATGCTCTGCATTTAGATATAGTATGTTTCAGATCCTGAGCAAAGGGAAAATTAAAAGGGAAATTTCATTGAAAGTGAACTAACAATTAGGGAAAAGTGAGATATTGTCATAAATGGGTTGAAATTGTAGCCTTACTCCTTGAAGTTTTGACAGTATAAAGTGACAAAGATATTGAGAAAATATGAAATCTCAAATTGTGAAACTGCAAACAGGAAGAAATTCCTCTAAGCTAATGATTCTTTTGAGAAATAGAAAAATGAAATGAAGGCGAGAATTACTGGGGTTATCATAAGAACAAAGGTATATAAGACTGTTTCAAACACTTTACATCAGTTCTTTTCTCACATTTTATTGCATTTGTACATTTTATCAAATATTTCATTTGTATAGTGTTTTTAGAGCATAATTACAGACTTGGAATAATGAATGGACTGAGGAGGGAAGAAAGTGTTCCTAGAAATACTTCAAAGTCATATATAATTTTAATGACATAATGGAGAAAGGACATCTACTTGTCTTTGGAGTTAGCAATTTAGTTTGGAGAAAACAAATATGCCATTGGACACACTTCATTGAATCTACTAAGTATGTGTCATGATTCCAGAAAGGTATGGACTCATTTTCAGGGATAAAGAAATAGCCTGAGAAGAATGAAAGAAAGATAGAGGAAATGCCAGTAACAGAATTGAATCTAATAATTTGTCAATTACACTGTTGGATTAAAGGAGTATCTCAGAGAAAGGAGCTACTACTTGTTGATTTTTTGATTTTGCTTTCTCTCTCACCTTTTAAGATGGTACTGATTAACCTGTCTGCAAGGCAGCGGTGGGGATGCATATATAGAGAACCGACTTGCAGACCCAGAGGGGGAAGGAGAAGCTGGGACAAATTGGGAGAGTAACACTGAAACATATACATACCAGTGGAAATTTGCTATATGATTCAAGGAGCTCAAATCTGGTGTTCTGTGACCACCTGGATGTGGGATGGTGTGGGAGGTGAGAGGGAGGTTCAAGAGGGAAGGCCATATGTAGACCTATGGTTGATTCATGCTGCTATATGGCAGAAAGAAACACAATATTGTAAAACAATTATCCTCCAATTAAAAGTAAATAAATTAACAACAAAAATAAATAAAAATGAAGGATATACCTTCTTTACCTTTGGGAATAATTCACTTACTCCAGTGAGATGGAAACATGCCCATTTAGCCTTGGTGGGGAACCACAATCCATAGTAAAAATAGACTCTGTTAATACAGAAGACCTCTGCAATAGCTAAATAGAAAAGCCTTTTCATTGGTAAGGGTTTGATTAAGAATCATAAACCAGTAATTAAAAATATTACTTCAATCTATCAAGTAACATGTGTTTGCTTTTCTGGAAGAGGATTTTGACTAACATAACAATTCAGAAAACATTTGTTTCCAAGCTAAGTGTGTTTCACAGGATTTTTATATCTTAAAAATGTAGTGAAAATGGTTTTAAAGTGGGATCTATTCTTGCAGAGGAGCTCTGAAATAAAGACATTTGTCCAGATTCTTGATGGATTATGATAGAGTAATGCTGTTGCTGTTCAATCACTCAGTCATGTCTGACTCTTTGCGACCCCATGGACTGCAGCTTGCCAGGCTCCCTGTCCTTCACTATCTACTGGTGTTTGCTAAAACTCACAACCATTGAGTTGATGATGCCATGAATTTGGAATAAAAGTTGTGCAGCTGGGAATAAGCATGAAACTGGGAATTACATGTATCCCAATACCCAGATTACCACAATGCCTTCAATGTTTTGTTAATATCATAGTTGTGACAAAATTTGTTACCTGACCTGTAGAGTTGCTAATCAAGACAAGCACCCAGAGGGCCTCCCTGCTAACTCAAAGGTAAAGAATTCTCCTGCCAATGCAGAAGACATGGGTTTGATGCCTGATGGGGGAAGATTCAACATATCGTGGAGCAACCAAGCCTGTGTTCCTCAACTACTGAGCCTGTGCTCTGCAGCCTGGGAGTCACAACTACTGAGCCCATCTGCCACAACTAACTGAAGCTTGCATGTCCAGAGCTTGTGCTCTGCAACAAATACGCCACCACAATGAGAAGCCCATCTACCACAACGATGAGTAGCCCCTGCTTGCTACAACTAGAGAAAAGTGCACTCAGCGACAAAGACCCTGCACAAGTAAATAAACAAATATTTTTTTTAAAAGAAAAACACCCAGAAATAAATACATACAAAATAAAAATAAATATGATATTGCTTTGATGGCCAAAATATCTAAATGCTAGTTTTGAGTTTTGCATGAACAAAACATTTCCATGAGCAAAACCATTTCTACAACCTGAAAATGCCAGAAAGTGACACAGGAAATAACATATCAGAAATAAGCTATTTAAAAAAATATTTTCATAAATTGGAAAATTATCTAACAAATCTTAACATTCAAAAAGTGAAAGGACCTAGGGGTGGGGCTGAGGTGGAGAAAAGATGGGAATCAATAGAGGGAATTAATCGAGATTCCCTTCTGCTTTTCTTTTTTTCCCCATGGATTTTTTTTCCAGGAAAGGACATAGGGAGAAAATGTATCTAGTGTTGAATCCTGACGTATAATTTATCAAATCCACAGGATAACTCAGTCAATAATTTTTATGTTTTTTCCTTTATGCAAGATTGCATGGTGCATTTTGCTTAGTCTGTTAAATGGATAGGAAGAACTGAAGGCAAAAATGTTATATTGAATTTTCACTTAGAGTTACCAGATGCCTAAAGATTTCAATTAGCTGAGTTTGCAGTTTGTAGGGCAGCATTCTGTCTTGAAGTTTTATCCTTACCCTAAGCTTCCTCTGGCATCATTCTTCAAATAGGCAACTTTATTTTATATTATTCCCCTTCCTACTGTTCAGTTCAGTTCAGTTCAGTTCAGTCCAGTCACTCAGTGATGTCTGACTCTTTGTGAACCCGTGAGCTGCAGCACGCCAAGCCTCCCTGTCCAACACAACTCCCAGAGCCCACCCAAACTCATGCCCATTGAGTTGGTGATGCCATCCAACCATCTCATCCTCTGTCATCCCCTTCTTCTCCTGCCCTCAATCTTTCCCAGCATCAGGGTCTTTACAAACGAGTCAGCTCTTTGCATCAGGTGGCCAAAGTATTGGAATTTCAGCTTCAACATCAAACCTTTCAATGAATATTCAGGATTGATCTCCTTTAGGATAGACTGGTTGGATCTCCTTGCAATCCAAGGGACTCTCAAGAATCTTCACCAACACCACAGTTGAAAAGCATCAATTCTTCAGTGCTCAACACTTTAGTAAAATCAATCCAGAGAGCAAATTGTTTTCTTCCATTCTACTTGTATTAACGAGATGAAAAAGAAATGAAAAGAAAAACTTCACAGTTTCTGAGTTTGGATAAAGAACACAGAAATATGGTTAGAAAATGAAAGAAAAATTATCAGCCAGAAATATTCTGGAGCTCAGAACAATATCATTTTTTGAAACAAAAAGTAGGATCGGAAATAACTGATGCAATGCATTCTAATAAAGAATCTATTAGTCATGGAGTGACCTCTAGAGAAAAACTCACCAAGGCCATACAAGGGAGCTTGAATTTTGCCTTAAGGATTGTCTTTTACTTTTTGGCCCTGCTGGGCAGTTTGCAGAATCTTAGCTCCCAGATCAGGGATTGACCCCAGGCCATAGTAGTAAAAACACTGAGTCTTAACCACAAAACCACCAGGGAGCTCCCAANCTGCCAATGCAGAAGACATGGGTTTGATGCCTGATGGGGGAAGATTCAACATATCGTGGAGCAACCAAGCCTGTGTTCCTCAACTACTGAGCCTGTGCTCTGCAGCCTGGGAGTCACAACTACTGAGCCCATCTGCCACAACTAACTGAAGCTTGCATGTCCAGAGCTTGTGCTCTGCAACAAATACGCCACCACAATGAGAAGCCCATCTACCACAACGATGAGTAGCCCCTGCTTGCTACAACTAGAGAAAAGTGCACTCAGCGACAAAGACCCTGCACAAGTAAATAAACAAATATTTTTTTTAAAAGAAAAACACCCAGAAATAAATACATACAAAATAAAAATAAATATGATATTGCTTTGATGGCCAAAATATCTAAATGCTAGTTTTGAGTTTTGCATGAACAAAACATTTCCATGAGCAAAACCATTTCTACAACCTGAAAATGCCAGAAAGTGACACAGGAAATAACATATCAGAAATAAGCTATTTAAAAAAATATTTTCATAAATTGGAAAATTATCTAACAAATCTTAACATTCAAAAAGTGAAAGGACCTAGGGGTGGGGCTGAGGTGGAGAAAAGATGGGAATCAATAGAGGGAATTAATCGAGATTCCCTTCTGCTTTTCTTTTTTTCCCCATGGATTTTTTTTCCAGGAAAGGACATAGGGAGAAAATGTATCTAGTGTTGAATCCTGACGTATAATTTATCAAATCCACAGGATAACTCAGTCAATAATTTTTATGTTTTTTCCTTTATGCAAGATTGCATGGTGCATTTTGCTTAGTCTGTTAAATGGATAGGAAGAACTGAAGGCAAAAATGTTATATTGAATTTTCACTTAGAGTTACCAGATGCCTAAAGATTTCAATTAGCTGAGTTTGCAGTTTGTAGGGCAGCATTCTGTCTTGAAGTTTTATCCTTACCCTAAGCTTCCTCTGGCATCATTCTTCAAATAGGCAACTTTATTTTATATTATTCCCCTTCCTACTGTTCAGTTCAGTTCAGTTCAGTTCAGTCCAGTCACTCAGTGATGTCTGACTCTTTGTGAACCCGTGAGCTGCAGCACGCCAAGCCTCCCTGTCCAACACAACTCCCAGAGCCCACCCAAACTCATGCCCATTGAGTTGGTGATGCCATCCAACCATCTCATCCTCTGTCATCCCCTTCTTCTCCTGCCCTCAATCTTTCCCAGCATCAGGGTCTTTACAAACGAGTCAGCTCTTTGCATCAGGTGGCCAAAGTATTGGAATTTCAGCTTCAACATCAAACCTTTCAATGAATATTCAGGATTGATCTCCTTTAGGATAGACTGGTTGGATCTCCTTGCAATCCAAGGGACTCTCAAGAATCTTCACCAACACCACAGTTGAAAAGCATCAATTCTTCAGTGCTCAACACTTTAGTAAAATCAATCCAGAGAGCAAATTGTTTTCTTCCATTCTACTTGTATTAACGAGATGAAAAAGAAATGAAAAGAAAAACTTCACAGTTTCTGAGTTTGGATAAAGAACACAGAAATATGGTTAGAAAATGAAAGAAAAATTATCAGCCAGAAATATTCTGGAGCTCAGAACAATATCATTTTTTGAAACAAAAAGTAGGATCGGAAATAACTGATGCAATGCATTCTAATAAAGAATCTATTAGTCATGGAGTGACCTCTAGAGAAAAACTCACCAAGGCCATACAAGGGAGCTTGAATTTTGCCTTAAGGATTGTCTTTTACTTTTTGGCCCTGCTGGGCAGTTTGCAGAATCTTAGCTCCCAGATCAGGGATTGACCCCAGGCCATAGTAGTAAAAACACTGAGTCTTAACCACAAAACCACCAGGGAGCTCCCAAAGATTGTCTCTTTGGAGAGACTTAGCTGCATATACAATGAACTAGATCAGACCATATTATATTTTTTTCTCAGTAGGTCATGAACAGAAGAAACATAAGAAATGCAGATTAGTAAAATATCATTCTTTTTTATATTAGTCTATGTGAATAGATACAAACAGAATATACTATAGATTATTAGTGAAACTAGCTCCAGGACTGTAATATTTGATAAAATTATTACAGTGTACAAGGTGGCAGATGTTGAAATAAAAGCACAAATACAGCATTTTGGTGGGGGAAGGGAATGGTAGCAATGGTCTTCAATAGGTATATGTTCAGAAGAAGGGACGAGATTTTACATAGACTTAATTACTTATTACCAAAATACATATTGAAGCAGAGCATGACAACCCATTCCAGTATTCTTGCTTGGAGAATCCCATGGACAGAGGAGCCTGGTAGGCTATAGTCCATAGGGCCATAAAGAGTCAGACATGACTAAATCGACTTTTCTGTATTTATATTGATCTATGCAGTATCTAAAACAAACATTTGCAGTTTGCTGCACCATCTGACATAACAAACAAGATACTAGCAGTACTAGCTGCAAATATTTAGGATAAAATTTTCATGTCAAATAAAAATTTGTTATTATGTGGGACTTTTAAGGAGACTAGAATAAAAAATAGTAAAAAAAAGGTAATATGGCTTCACATGGGCTTCCCTGATGGCTCAGATGGTTCCATCTGCAATGTGGGAGGCCTGGGTTTGATCCCTGAGTTGGGAAAATCCCCTGGAGGAGTGCATGGCAACCCACTCCAGTATTCCTCCCTGAAGAATCCCCAGGTACCATGGTTTCATATGTTTGAGCTTTTAATAAGTGGGAAGGGGATTAAAAGGAATGGGAATCCTAGAGAATTAGAAAATAAAAAGGTGATTAAAACAATAGATAGCCTTTGCACAGTCGGCAAAGCCATATGAGTAAAATGAATTCTTATTAATAGCAATTGGATTTGAAATTTTCTACATCCCTCACTAAATGTGGGCTTCTATTGAATAAGGCAGTTAGCACAAAGCCATCCACCATTCTCTCTACTTGTAAGAGAGAAGTATAAAGACCAAAACAATTGATAGGTTCATTAACACTCCCTGGTTTAATCAAGTAGAGCTAATGTACATTCAGGGGACTCTGACCTGCAAACAGGTTTTTGTTACACTTTAGGAAGAATTTATCTGAAACAGCCATTTGACTGTATTAGAGAAAGGGATGTGGGGCTGCTTCATTTCTAATGTGCATATTGAGTACATCTGCCTGGATTATGGAGTATAGGAAGGGGAAAACATACAGCCATTTATGTGACTGAATTTTATTTTCTTAGTGAAAGGAAAATCAAAGTGTATTAGGGAGAAATAAATGACATATTCTTGTATGTGATAATGTGAGATCTATAGGACATGGATTTTGAGCACATTGGCCAGCACACATGTGTTGGTGCATGTATTTCCTAATAGGAGCATTTCTTCACTTTCTTATTGTGAGGTAGGAACCCATATCATAGGGAGGCATGCACCTCTGACCATTAACAACTGTTTCTGTTTTCTCTGTAAGAGGGGAGATATTAGGAAGGGACGTGAGCGTGATATGAAATATGAAACACATTACCACTTCAGTGTGGTGCAGCCACTGTGAGCTTCTGTTTTTGCTGGAAAGAAAGGAGGGCTGGCAGCAGATTCAGCCACAAAGTAGGGACTCTGGTGGACACAGCAAGAGGTCATTTTCTCTGCACATGTTGGCCATTAAGCCCGTGTGTGGGGCTGAAAAAGAAGAAGAAAGACTCAATGCTCACTGATTTAAATATTAAAAATTATTCTCACTGAATATGTGGATATATGTATGTGTGTGTGTCTGTGCCTGTGTGTGCTTAGTCACCCCAGTCATGTCCGACTTTGCAATCCCATGGACTATAGCCTGCTAGGCTCCTCTGTCCGTGGGATTCTCCCAGGAAGAAAACTGGAGTGGGTTGCCATGCCCTCCTCCAGAGCATCTGATCAAGGGAAAAAACCTGTGTCTCCTGCATTGCAGGAGAATTCTTTACTTCTGAGACATGGGGAAACCCAATACATGTATATGTATATATACATTTCTTTTCTTTTCTTTTTTTCTTGAGTTTCCAGTGCAAGCTGAGGGGATTAGAGAAGCAAGTAAGGTCAGGACCAGTCTTCCCTGGAGTCTCAGCCCACCAATGTCACACTACAGCTCCAAGTGAGCATTGCAGGCCTTGCTGACTCCAAGGATGGGCTGGGAAAGGGGATGGAACAGGACTTGGAGGAGGGGTTCTGGGGCCCAGCACAGTGTGGGTGCTGCATGCATGGTACTGGTGAGGCTGGAACCTAGGGACCACCTGGGNCCAAGTGAGCATTGCAGGCCTTGCTGACTCCAAGGATGGGCTGGGAAAGGGGATGGAACAGGACTTGGAGGAGGTGTTCTGGGGCCCAGCACAGTGTGGGTGCTGCATGCATGGTACTGGTGAAGCTGGAACCTAGGGACCACCTGGGTAGCACAGTGACCACATCCCCCTTCTTGAAGATGCGTATCTATATCATACATATGAGACTTATTCTAATAAGAGGTTGTCTCACACAGTAATGGAGACTGAAAAGTCCTATGATGTTCAGTGGGTATCTCAGAGACCCGAGAAAGCCTCTGACACGATTCTAGTTTTAAAGTCCATTGTCTCTAGAACTAGGAGGAGCTTATATTTCAGTTTAGATTAGAAGATGGCAAAAAAAAAAAAAAATAGCTCAAAAGAGATCAGGCAGAGGTATTCTCCCTCATTCACAGGAGTGTCACCCTTTCTGTTCTATTTAGGCATTCAAATGAATGAACGAGGCCCATCCAGATTAGAGAGACCAATCTGCTTTACTTAGTCTACTGATTCAAATGTTAATCTCATAATGTCTGACCACATGCCTGGGCACCCTGTGGCTCAGTCATGATGAGCCAGGAAATTAATCATCACAGCTCCCATAACCCCATTATCCATATTCCCCTGAAGTTATCATTTTGTATCACCACAGAATATTTATCAAAACCAAGAAACAAACCTAGGAATATTATCATTAACTAAAATTCATGCTTTATTTGAAATTAGCCATTTTTTTCCATTAATACTTTTTTTATTGTTCCAGGATTCAGTCTTGGATGTTGCATCACATTTAGAGTTAATTCATTTTAATTGTGTAATATATTGTATCATAGGATTATAGCACAATTTATTTGTCCATTCTCCTGTAAATGGCAATCATTTATAATTTCCCCTTCCTACAAATATAACTGTTCTGTAAAATCAGCTGCACTCAGGTGCATTCGTGAAGCAATCCTGTTCTTTCTCCCATTGTCACTTCAAAATATGTCCTGTTAGAAAGCCTATGACTCGTCCACAGCATTTGGTGTCATTCTTAGTCTTAAAAAACAAGTCTTATTTTTTTCAGTCTTACTGACATGTAAGTGACAAAGGAAACTGTAACACATTTAAAGTACACTGGAACATTATGATGAGGGCTTCCAAACTGTTTCAATGGTAAAGAATCTGCCTGACAAGGCAGGAGATGCAGGAGATACAGGTTTGATTCCTGGGTCAGGAAGATCCTCTGGAGTAGGAAATGGCAACCCACCCCAGTGTTCTTGCCTGGGAAATTCCATGGACAGGGAACCTGGTGGGCTGCAGTTCATGAGGGTCAGGAAGAGTCAGACATGATTGAGCACACGTGCACACACACTGATGATTTGATATACATATACATGCATGTTGTGAAGGAATCCCCCCATCGAGTTATCTAACACATCTATCACCTCACATATTTATCTTTTGTTTTGTTTTGCTCTGTTTTGATTGTAACATATAAGTAAGTTCCACTGCCTTAAGAAATTTTCAAAATGCAATATAACCTTATCGGTCTCCGTATAGTAACTAAAATGTATAATACAGTGTGGTCATAAAAGCCTTGACCATTATTTAGATTAAATAGACTCCTTTTCCTCCATCTGGGGGATTGGCTTCAGACTTCAAAGTGTGTCATGGAGAGTGGAATTTGGTTAGGAGATGTCATTAAAGGTGGGGTTTTAATCCTTGAGGACTGACCACAGTGAAGGGAATTCAAAATGAACATACTTTAAGAAAAATTACCCCAAACTTGGAAATAAGTCTAAAAGGTGGGCAATATGTCACTTTAAGGTCATATGAGTTCACTATTTAAAAGACCCACCTGAGGATTATACAGAGAAATGTACTTTATCCAATTCATTTCAAAGTCCCAGACTTCATACATATTAAGTTCGATAATTTTGCCCAAGAGCAATGCAGATCTTTTCTTTCTGCTAGAAAAGATAGCCCTACAAATTACTGAGCTTTGTTACATATGGAATCAATAAGTTTTGAAAGTAACCAAGCAGTCTTATTTAGTATTCATTTATTATATTATCTACAATCCTCAAGTCCTCAAATGTTATTTTAACTGGAAGTATTATCTTAATGGTTTCTTTTTCAATTACTTTTTCTTTGACACATCTTCACTTTGTATTTATTTGAGCCATTTGCTTAAACTTCTTAAAAATCAGTCTTTAATAAATAAAAATTCTGCTTCATGGATAATATTTAACATGGTCTCTGTTCCTTCAAGACAGTTCAGATGTAAGTGAAAGTTGCTCAGTCGTGTCCAAGTCTATGTGACCCCATGGACTATACAGTCCAGGGAATTCTCCAGGTCAGAAAACTGGAGTGGGTAGCCTTTCCCTCCTCCAGGGAATTTTCCCAACCCAGGGCTTGAACCCAGATATCCAGCATTGCAGGCAGATTCTTTACCAGCTGAGCCTTAGGGAAGCCCATAGTTGCTATTACTGTCTATTAGTGTGCTTTTTTATGTTTTTAGAGATTCTCTTGTGGCGACTTCTGGGTGAAGCCCCTTAGTAAATGCTACCTGTTGCCTGGAAGACTGCTTTAAACTCCTTTCTTTACTGATGGGTCCTACAGAACCCATGAGCTCTTTTATTGGAATCCCACTGCCTCTGTAAATTCAAGTGACAGGCCATGCATCCTTTTACCATGGTTAATAAGCACAGCTTGCTCTGAACACAGTCAGTGAAGAAGACTGTTTCAACCACAGCTTTTCTTTTTACCCTTCTCCAGACGGTAACCAGACACCAGGCTCTACGATCTCCAAATCTGAAAGAACATGTGTTCAACTCTCTAAGTGGTTGACTTGAAAACTCCTCACTTGTTCTGAGATATGAGGAAGAAGTACTTTCACTTGCTGCTTTTTTCACCCAATGGGAACTCATTATATATCAGCATGCCTCTCTTTCTCTGAGGAGAACTTCTTCTCTGATCCTTAACATATACTTACTTATAAGTCTTGCTACCCTTATTTCACCCAATTCTTTGGCTATTCTTAACATTTGTACAGATTGTTCCTCTGCATGCAAATTAGTTAATCAAACACTATGAACATATTGCTCGTATTCTAAATGATAATTTTTAAATTAATGATTTTTTAAATAATTTCGAATATTTATATTTTGAATAGTGTTGTCCATGAACATAGTATGTTTATCCAGTTTTTGAGATCTTTTTAATACTTTGTTATAATTTTATAACTTTCTTTAGAAAGGTCTTGTACATCATTTAGTAGCTAAACTTATGTGTA
>SJYV01013272.1:0-16280 GCA_006410875.1 Neotragus pygmaeus | reverse complement strand
GTTCTCACATCCACACATGACTACTGGAAAAACAATAGCTTTGACTAGAAGGATCTTTGTGGGCAAAGTAACGTCTCTGCTTTTTAATATGCTGTCTAGGTTGGTTATAACTTTTCTTTCAGGGACCAAGTATCTTTTAATTTCATGGCTACAGTCACCATCTACAGTGATTTTGGAGACCAACAAAATAAAGTTTGTCACTGCTTCCCCATCTATTTGTCAAGAAGTGATGGGGCCAGATGCCATGATCTTAGTTTTCTGAATGTTGAACTTTAAGCCAACTTTTTCACTGTCCTCTTTCACTTTCATCAAGAGGCTTTTTAGTTCTTCACTTTCTGCCATAAGGGTGGAGTCATTTGCATATCTGAAGTTATTGATATTTCTCCCAACATTCTTGATTCAAGCTTGTGCTTCATCCAGCCCACAATTTCTCATGATGTACTCTGCATATAAGTTAAATAAGCACAGTGACAATATACAGCCTTGACATACTCATTTTCCTATTTGGAACCAGTTTGTTGTTCCATGTCCAGTTCTAACTATTGCTTCTTGGCCTGCATACAGATTTCTCAAGAGGCAGGTCAGAAAATTAGGGATATCAAAAGATTTTCATGCAAAGATGAGCACATTAAAGGACAAAAACGGTATCATCCTAACAAAAGCTGAAGATATTGAGAAGAGGTGGCAAGAATGCACAAAACTATACAAAAATATATTCATGACCCAGTTAATCATGATGGTGTGATCACTTACCTAGAGCCAGCCATCTTGGAATGTGAAATCAAGTGGGCCTCAGGAAGCATCATTATGAACCAGCAACCTATGAGGTATCTAATTTCTGCACATCCTCATCAAAGCATGTTATTCTTTTTCATTATAGGTATTCTGATGAATCTGAAGAAGTATCTAACTGCACTTTGATTTTTGTATATCTCAAATATCCATCAACTAAGGAATGGATAAATGAAATGCAGTAAATCCATGTAATAATGGGAAATTATTCAGCAATACAAAAAAAGAATGAAGTAATGCCACAGTTTGGGTGAACTGTAAATGTATACAGTAAGTGGAAGAAAGAAGCCAACCACAAGAGGCCAAACAGTGTAGGGTTTCATTTATATAAAATGCCCCAGTAGCTAATCTAGGTGAAAAAAAAAGTGGTTTCTGATTGACTAGGGTTGGGAGAGGGGTATGTGTTGATGGGAAGGAGAAGGGAATGATGGCAAAGTGGTACAAGGTCTGTTCTGAGAATGATGAAAATGTTCTAAAATTAAATTATAGTGGTGATAACACAGCTCTGTAAATGAGCTGTATATTTTAAAACAGTGAACTTTATGGTATTTAGGTATACATCAGTAAAGTATATAAAAATAAGACTTTTTAAAAATTAAATAAATTGTAACAGAAAAGCAATTAAATACTGTAAATTATTTCAATATTGATTTTTGGACACAACATGATTACAAATTTTTTGAGTAATCCACTCATTGACTTAATGAATATTGATTGAGAACCTATAACATGTCAGTTTCTACAGTGATATTAGAACAATAAAATAGACATTTTCTTGTCATTATCTAAGCTAGAAATTCTTAAAACCTCTTCAAACATCACTGATTTTTATATTTTTAAACAGAATAACACTTTCTTCAATGGTACTTTTATATACATGAACATATAAAGGAACTACTGTTCTTACTGAATCAAGGAAACCCTATCCATTCATCCTGCTTCAAACCACCTTCTTTGTGTGCCCTGTGAAATCTTGAATGCCTATGCCACAAGTGAAAATTACCATACCATCATATAATTCATTGTCCAGTTTTATTTAAACGTTTATGATACAAGTACTTCCCTGGTGGCTCAGATAGTAAAGCATCTGCCTACAATGTGGGAGACCCAGCTTCAAGCCCTGGGTCAGGAAAATCTCCTGGAGAAGGAAATGGCAACCCACTCCAGTATTCTTGCCTGGAAAATCCCATGGACAGAGGAGCCTGGTAGGCTGCAGTCCACGGGGGTCGAACATGACTGAGGGAAATCACTTTCACTTTCAAAGAGAATACTATTGTAATTATATATAATAAGCTTTATAAATTTTCAATTTATTCTTTTGGAGTTAGCTTTAAAGTCTAATTCAGGACTTCTGCTGATACTGCTTTAGATAATTCTGAGGAAAACTATGAGTAGACCAGTAATTAAAAATCCCTCTGACAATTTTGGAAAGCTTCACCTCATAGGCCAATGAAGAAATATTAGATAGGATCCAGGAGAAGGTAGAAACTCAGAGGCATAAGTTCTGATTTGGGAGGGCATTTTTGCACCATACACATCTGCAGATATGTTAAAAGACAGTGGAGAAATAGGGCTGCTGGGCAAAATTTTTAATGTTAACCTGGGTTAGGAAGAGAATACCAACAAGAGGCCTAGTGACCACTCTTCATATGTGCACCCATGCACATTCACACAATTGTAATTTTAACCCTGAAAAGTTATACACTGAATGTGAGGGTGAACCGGAAAATAACCAGCTTTGCAGAAACCAAGGCTGAGGCTTAAACCTCTTTAATTTGTGATATAATTTGAGCATTCATTGGATTCAATATTGCTACAGCCCTTAGATGCCTGCTGGAAATCAAACATATTTATTCTTTCGAGACTGAAAGCCCTAAGATTCCAACATATACCTAGGTTTATTGATTTTTTTAGACTTCCCTCATGGCTCAGACAGTAAAGCATCTGCCTACAATGCAGGAGATAGTACGTAGGTTTGGTCCTGCCTACAGAGATCCAGGTTCAATCCTTGGATCGGAAAGATCCCCTGTAGAACATAATAGCAACCCACTCCTGTTCTCCTGCCTACAAAATCCCATGGATGGAGGAGCCTGGTAGACTACAGTCCATAGTGTCACAAAGAGTCAGACATGACTGAGTGACTTCACTTTCATTGATTTTAAGATGATTGTTTACTGTCTTCAAGGAAATAATGACTAGTTTGAGATTTTCTTCAGTGAACTGGAATCAATGTTACAGAACCAAATGGACATTCTAGAACTGAGAGACACTTAAAACTCAATGGATGTATTTAATAGCAGATTCATTTAAAATGAAAACTAACAGGAACAAGTAAACTGGAAAATAGGTTAACAGGTGCACTGAACCACAAAGAGAGCAAAGAGTGGAAAATATGAACATGAGACATAGATGTTAACAGTATAAAGTTTAATATGTATACTTGAAATTCCAGAAGGGCTATTTTGTTCCTAGTTATAATTGTTTGTGATTAATGTCTTTCTTTTAGATAACAATAATTAAATGATATTTAACTATTTAAAACAACTTTCTGTTTTAACTCTGTTGATATTTTTGCCTTGTTTCACCTCATATCTTTCTTTTTTAATTGTTTATTTAAGCTTTAAAGTAAAAAAACCTTTATTTACATGCTCCAGCCCTCATAGGATATGTCATTCAGGAACCTTAAATTTTCCATCTTAAATTTCTGGAAAGACAAAATAAGTTATGTAATCAAAAATGTATGTAATTGAGAACGTCTCTTGCACATTTTGATACTTTTGGTGTCAAACTACCAAGACTACTAATTTACCTAAATATTTTCATCTAAGATTTAATCTTTTAAAATAAATCAAAGAATAATAAAACTGGAAATAATAAAAAATAAGAACATATACATATATGTATGTTATATATACAATATATGTGATAATATGTTACACATACATATAACAGTGTAAAATACACATATGTTTACATACATATACATATATGTTACATATATGGTATATAATGTGCATATTATAGTATACTATAAGATAATATTTAGGAAATAGGCACATAAATAAGATATTAAAATATAAAAGTTTTTATAGATTTAAGTTCTTATAATATTAAAGTAGTATGTTTTAACTTTTCAAAACTATGACATTTTGTTATTAGAAAAAAGTGTGCTAGAGCCATCTTACTTCCTGATTCAAATCTAACAAGTTATTTTATTCACTGAATCCCATGATCTGTGCATATGAAAGGATTTTAGGAATTAAGGAATTATGAAAAATTAATAATTATAAATTACATTTTCATTCATATCCTTCAATGTTTCATTCAGTATTTGAAGGTTTTTTGAACATTGACTATGGAAGTTTAATAATAAATCGAATATACTTATTAATTTTTGCCACATAGTCTTTAAAGTTCCCTCAAACATAGTTTTCTTTGTGAAGAGCAAAGAGTTTTTTGAATTCTGCCTGCTGAATGAGCTGGAAGAAACTAATTTCTAACCTGCTAGGTCTTTCGTTAAACCTAGGGATAAGTATTGATTAATTTTGGCCACTCCAAGACAGGCTCCACTAAAGCTTTCTGTAAATGGAAGATGTTTCTGTATTTATGATTATTCAAATATTGAATGCTAAACCAGCAAATATTAACTGCTTTGTATCACCTCCATTCTCTCCAGTTTAAATTTTGATTCCTGTGGCTCCTAGTTTTAAATTTTTTTAATTGAGTGGGAATAGAAAAAGATTGGTTTTCTCTGTTGTTGATGTTTGCTTGCTGGTTGGTTTGCTTTTGTATTTTTGTTGTTGCTATTGTTGTGCGTCTTTCCCTTTGATTATGGCTTTGTGTATCTTCAACAAATCTGGGGTGCACTGTTTTCAGCTTAACACGGATATTGAGATTCTGTTTTCATTTTAATGTACAACATTCCTCATTGTTGGATCTGGCCTCCTGTACAGAAATTGTGCGGTATCAGTGGAATCTCTAAGGATAAAACAAGTAATAGATCTTTAAATTCAAGACTTCATTCATTTAAAAATCATTCTTGGCATTTCTAATTGAACTTTAAATAAAAATGCAAAAAAAAAAGAAGATAAAGTCTTGTTTCAAGACAATTTCTGTCAAGGACAGCAAAGCAATAAGTAAAGAAATTACAACACAGTAAAGTGTTTTCTTTGGATTGGATGATGGACAAGATATCATGAAAATGTACACAGTACAAAAGTAACTTTTCATTTATAACCCTAAAAGTACAAGAAGACTTTTGTGTATGTTGATTTTTCATGATCTTCCAAGGAATAGTAATTTAGGAAAAGGGAAAACTTGACAACAAAACTTCCTACCCCCCACCCCCTGCCCCAGTAAATTTCCCCTTCTAAGACAATTGAAGGGATGAAACTGTCTTTCATTCTACGATAATTTAAGCACTGAAATCCTAGAAATGCATGCCTTTGTTAGTTCTGCTGTCCAACTACCAGATAAAATCTATAGTCACTATCTTTTATCTGGGCCTCCTGTCCTGGCAGTAACATTTAATTTGGAACAATTTCATTACTGTAGCAAATTGGCAGTCAACCAACAAAAATGACAATTTCTATGAAACAAAATATGTGGACTGTGGGGAGGTGAAGTAGGAGGGTATACTGTAATGAGACTCATTCCATAGAGTTCCTGCTACTAATCAGTTTCATAATGGGTTTGAGGCAGTGAAGATTTCCAGGCCCTCACAGTCTGTACCTAATGAATCTTTGGCTGGCTTAAAACTTGACCTTCATTTTAATAGAACTGTATTAATACCAACTTTACCCCTTTCCTGGGAATTTCCAACAAGTTGAAGTTTTAACTAGAGAAGGCTTCTAATATTAAATGAAGTTGCCTGGGGAAAGATCATTATTAACATTCAGTCTTAACAAGGTAACTAAATATTGTGTCACTGCATAAGGGTGAAGCATGTCTTTTTGTTATTGCTGATAGAATTTTGAAAGCCTTCTGTAACTTTATAACTCAGTCTGACGGTTTTGCTGTTTTTTTTTTTTGGGGGGGGGGTTATCTTTATGCACACACACACACACACACACACACACATATACAGAGTTGTAAGAGATATTCAGTACAAAATGTATTTATATATTCTGTAAAGACTTGATTTAATCATGTTATTTTAACATATACTCTATAAATGACCTCCAAGTGTCAAGAATTGTGAAGGGCCTGAGAATTTAACTTGCTTGCATCTATTATCTTCGTCTGCAACATTTTCATGGATGTTGGCTGAAAACATAAAACTCCTGACGGCACAGGAAGGATCATAAGAATATTTGCATGAGTGCAGCTTCTCCCCATGNTATCAAGAATTGTGAAGGGCCTGAGAATTTAACTTGCTTGCATCTATTATCTTCATCTGCAACATTTTCATGGATGTTGGCTGAAAACATAAAACTCCTGACGGCACAGGAAGGATCATAAGAATATTTGCATGAGTGCAGCTTCTCCCCACGTCCTGAAGGTGCAAAGAGAGGGGCACAGATGGATACTAACCCATATATTGTACCATGTTACAAGAAAGGCATAATCAACTTAGGGGACCTGTTTTCTTTTAGTGTGTAGTAAGGGCTCCGCTGGTAGCTCAGANAGCTTTAACATCATTCCTTCCAAAGAAATCCCAGGGCTGATCTCCATCAGAATGGACTGGTAGGATCTCCTTGCAGTTCAAGGGATCCTCAAGAGTTTTCCCAACACCACAGCTCAAAAGCATCAATTCTTTGGCGCTCAGCCTTCTTCACAGTCCAACTGTCCCATCAATACATGACTACTGGAAAAACCATAGCCTTGACTAGATGGACCTTAGTCGGCAAAGTAATGTCTCTGCTTTTGAATATGCTATCTAGGTTAGTCATAACTTTTCTTCCAAGGAGTTTAACCCAGGTTAAAAAAAGTTTCAAGAGAGTAACTGACTCATTGGTAGAGTTTCTTTTGGGAATGTAGAAGAGTACAAATCTCTGAAACTCATTATTACTGAGGCATTTATTTTATTGCAAATTAATGATATCTTGCCATTTCCTTCTCCAAATGTTTTAAAGTACTATTGAATTCACAAAAATGGTTTTACTTGTATTTCTGGATTTTACTTAAGCTGCACAACAATACTCAGTTTGGAAAGGCTAGTTGGAAGAAGCTGGTGATTTCAGTAATTTCTTAACGTTCCTCACCTAAAAAGTGCTAGAGTTAGAATGTGATGAATATATCTGAAGTAAATGCATGTTCCAGTTTGTTATTCCTTCTGACTGCTGAATTGATATTCTGCTGACTAATATTCAAGTTTATGGTCATTCACATCATGAATATTTATTAAATGCTGATTATGTGCATAAACAAAGTTTTAATATTAGTTACTGATCATTATTTATAACTTCATGAATGTGTATATGCATTTTAAGAGCTAGTAGTTACTTCCACTTTACTAATTTTCATCATTTGGTTACATTTTCAAGTTAGTTTTGACTCAAACTCAGCTTATGTTGCTAATCCATGTTCACTGTAATATGATCAATAAATTACTCATGTAATTTCTTCTTTGGTAGGATGCTGCTGCTGCTGCTGCTACTGCTAAGTCACTTCAGTCGTGTCCGACTCTGTGCGACCCCATAGACGGCACCCACCATGCTCCCCGTCCCTGGGATTCTCCAGGAAAGAACACTGGAGTGGGTTGCCATTTCCTTCTCCAATGCATGAAAGTGAAAAGTGAAAGTGAAGTCGCTCAGTCATGTCCAACTCTTCGCGAACCCATGGACCATAGCCCACCATGCTCCTCCATCCATGGGATTTTCCAGACAAGAGTACTGGAGTGGGGTGCCTTTGCCTTCTCCGCTTTGGTAGGATAGGAAATATAAATGTTATTCTTGTCTTAAAAATGAGATACTTATACATTTCCTTTTGGTTTGTATCTGGGTTTTTTAGTAGGCCTGGAATAAGAAGAATAAATTATCTGATTTTACTTCACGTCCTTCCTTTGGAATGATTTGGGGTAATTTTTTGCTTGGGAAATAAGGATCACATAGTAGCAAGATTAGAGGCCAAAGAAAGGGAAAGAAGAGAACCATTCTTTTTGGTACTGCCCTGGTAATTGAATTAAACTCAAGTGATTAAAAAAAAAAAATGCTAGCTGTAAGCGCCACACATTATTCAAATTATTTTACTAAGGGTAGAAAGGAAAGTTGATGAAGCCAAACTAAGTAACAAAACAGGTTCATTTTCCTTAAATTCAATTTGAATATTAAGTAGTTAGGAAATCAGGATTTGTAACAAGGTAAAATCTAGACTGATGGTTTCAAACCTGGCTCCACATTAAAATCATTGATCGGTTCACTTCAGTCACTCAGTAGTGTTTGACTCCTTGCAACCCCATGGACTGCAGCACACCAGGCCTCCCTTTCCATCGCCAACTCCTAGAGTTTAATCAGATTCATGTCCATTGAGTCAGTGATGACATCCAACCATCTCATCCTCTGTTGTCCCTTTCTCCTTCTGCCTTCTTTCCCAGCATCAGGGTCTTTTCCAATGTGTCAGTTCTTTGCATCATGTGGCCAAAGTATTGGAGTTTCAGCTTCAGCATCAGTCCTTCCGATGAATATTCTGCACTGATTTCCTTTAGGATGGATTGTTCTTCAACCCCACAGTTCAAAAGCATCAGTTATTTGGCATTCAACTTTCTTTATAGTCCAACTCTCACACCCATACAAGACTACTGGAAAATCATAGCTTTGACTAGATGGACATTTTTTGGCAAAGTTATCCCGCTACTTTTTAATATGCTGTATAGTTTGATCATAACTTTTCTTCCAAGGATAAAGTGTTTTTTTTTTATTTCATGGCTACAGTCACCATCTACAGTGATTTTGGAGCCTCCCAAAATAAAACCTTTCACTGTTTCCATTTTTTCCCCATCTATTTGCCATGAAGTGATAGGACCAGATGCCATGATCTTAGTTTTCTGAATATTGAGTTTTAAGCCAGCTTTTTCATACTCCTCTTTTCACTTTCATCAAGAGGCTTGTTAGTTCTTCTTCCCTTTCTGCCATAAGGGTGGTGTCATCTTCATATCTGAGGTTATTGATATTTCTCCCAGCAATCTTGAGTCCAGCTTGTGCTTCATCCAGGCCAGCATTTCTCATGGTGTTCTTTGCATATAAGTTAAATAAGCAGGGTGACAATATATAGTCTTGACTTACTCCTTTTCCTATTTGGAACCAGTCTGTTGTTCCATGTCCAGTTCTAACTTTTGCTTCCTGACCTGCATACAGGTTTCTCAAGAGGCAGGTCGGTGGTCTGGTATTCCCATCTCTTTCAGAATTTTCCAGAGTTTGTTGTGGTCCACACAGTCAAAGGCTTTGGCATAGTCAATCAAGCAGAAATGGATGTTTTTCTGTAACTCTCTTGCTTTTTCCATGATCCAGCAGATGTTGGCAATTTGATCTCTGGTTCCTCTACCTTTTCTAAATCCAGCTTGAACATCTGGAAGTACATCGTTCATGTGCTGTTGAAGCCTGGCTTAGAGAATTTTGATTATGACTTTACTGGTGTGTGAGATGAGTGCAATTGTGCGGTAGTTTGAGCATTCTTTGGCATTGCCTTTCTTTGGGATTGGAATGAAAGTTCACCTTTTCCAGTCCTGTGGCCACTGTTGAGTTTTCCAAATTTGCTGACATATTGAGTGCAGCACTTTAACATCATCATCTTTTAGGATTTGAAATAGTTCCACTGGAATTTCATCACCTCTACCTGCTTTGTTCATAGTGATGCTTCCTTAGGCCCACTTGTAGTGGTGCTTTCCTAAGGCACAAATCATTGATAGTATGTCTTAAAAATATTCATTACCAATTCCTGAGTCCCCCCACAGACCAACTTAAATCAGTTCTCTGAGGGCAGGGCCCAAGCAATTATGGTTTTTAGATGATCCCCAAATGATAGAAATCACTATCCTACTCACAGGGACCTCAAATCAGGTGCTCTGTGACAACCTAGAGGGGTGGGGGAGCGTGGGAGATGGGAGAGAGGTTCAGGAGGGAGAGGACATATGTATACCTATGGCTGATTCATGTCTATGTATGGCAGAGACCAACACAATATTGTAAAACAATTATCTTCTAGTTAAAAACAAATGAAATTTTTAAAAAAGTTGAGCACTCTCCCACCCAACAAAAATAAAATCTAACAGTCTTGTGCACATGACAACTCTAATAATAGCAGAAACAATGAAAATAAATATATTATTGGTTGAATTCAGGGCATTGTGTGTGTGTGTGCATATATAATATGCTTATAGAACAGTTCTGAACAATTACAGATAAGTATTTATGGCCTTTCAAGACCAGAACACATTGGTAGTTTAAAGAGGTTTAGTGCTGTTGTAACACAAGTGTCAGGGTACTTCTCATATTTATTAGAAAAGCAAACAAAACAATGAAGCCATTTCTATGTATTTAAAAAAAAATCAGTTTCTGTGAATTTTGCTTAGATGATTTTTAAAAGCAAAGAAAGATGCTTTTCACTTGGAACAAGGCTCATTTAGTCTATTTAGCTAAATGTCAGCTCAAAATACCTAATGGTTTTGAATGGGCTTAAATTGGCCTTTGAATTAAATATATGCATGAAGCAGTTTTTCTAATACAGAAAATCTAAAGAGAAATTTCTTCTATTCATCAAATGCTGTGCTATCTGCTTAACTACTTAAAAGTCAGAATGTGAGGAAAAAACAGTTTAGTGACACAAGCTAGCAAGATATTCAGAAATTTACTGTGATATCTGAAACTAAGTATATAAGAGACCATAGAATTTTATTCTATAAATGGAAAACAGAAAGAGAAATCAAGTTTCTTTTGTTGTTGTTCCTATGATCTATAATTTAAAACAGCATGGGCTTTTTTTGCTAGAACTTCTTAATCTAAATCTATCTAAAAGAATGAAACAAAGGTCTTTGCCAACCAACTGATGTTGTGACTTTGCCCCAGCAGTCTTTGAGAGATTTTGTAAAGAACTACAGATTTTTGATTAGCAGCATGATTTTCTAAACATTCATCATTTCCCATTTAGATTTTGGAAAATATTGTTTCAATGTATTTGGGAAACAGACAATTTTAGGTGATTAGATAACTTTAAATCTAAAATAGAAAAATGTATTACCATTTACAGTCCTTAAAAATATTTAGTAACAACATAAAAGCATATTTGTAAAACACAGCTATAAACACAGCTATAAAACATATGCTCATTTATATCCTGATGTACTATTTTTAAAAAGTTCCTTTCACTATTAATATTTCTATCAAAAGTATTTCTCTGAAATTCTTTCTGAAAGTTCAGATTCATTGAACTATGAAACTGAAGAATAAATTTGAAGGATATTTAATTCATGAGTTCACTTGTTTTACATGCATTACTGCCTTTCCTTTAATTTTAATTTTGTTAAAATGTATTTTTGTATTTTTCCAGTATATTTTAAAAGATTATATGCAGAAGTAGCATATAAAGCTAAAAGTTTTTAAAGATTTTTGAAATCAATTTTCACATGTATCATAATATATTAATATATATACAGGACCACTTGTACCCTTAGGAAAGTGAAAGAGAAGTCATTCAATCATGTCTGACTCTTTCGATCCCATGGACTGTAGCCTACCAGGCTCCTCTGCCCATGGGATTTTCCAGGAAAGAGTACTGGAATGGGTTGCCATTTCCTTCTTCAGGGACTCTTCCTGACCCAGGGATCAAATCCGAGTCTCCTGCATTGCAGACAGACTTATTACCATATGAACCAAGGAAAGCCCCTTGCCCTTATCTTCCTTGTTTAATATTTTCACTCAAATTGTAAATAACTCTTTTTTCTTGACTATTTTTTTCTTTAACTAGGGATCTTCTCTTCCCTGATTGATCAGATGGTAAAGCGTCTGCCTACTATTTGGGAGACCCAGGTTCAATCCCTGGGTTGGGAAGATCTCCCGAAGAAGGAAATGGCAACCCACTCCAGTACTCTTGCCTGGAAAATCCCATGGATGGAGGAACCTGGTCGGCTACAGTCCGTGGGGTCACAAAGAGTTGAACATGACTAAGGGACTTCACTTTGTTTCCTTTTTGTGTGCTGGCCATGCTGACAGGGGCAAATGTGTGGTGGTGTTTCATTGTCAGGTGAAAATCATCATCTAGTGGGAAATTCCACTATTCAGGTCACTGATATGTATTGGTACCAAGTGTGAGACTTTTTATACAACCGAGTACAATGAAAAAGACTCTATAGCACAAAAGGGGGAACATCAGATGTTTCAGTGTTACGTTCACAGCAGAATTTTTTTTAAATCTCCATTTCCTAAATCACAACCTTAGTGCTTCTGCCCTATCCAAGCAATACTCAGGATGTCCTAAAACTTAACCAAGATAAAGGTCAATAAGAATAAAACAAAGTGTCTATTCTCAGATTTTGAATTTCAGCAGAGATTTTCAGAGTTGAGACTTCCCATATGTCAGAGTGAGGATCTCAGCAAAACTTCTCCCCCAAAATTAACTATAAATTTAGACAAAATTGTCAATAAGAACAATTTCAGGGCTCTGAAATTGATGAAAAGTTTACAGTGGTTGAGGCATGTTATTCTGAAAAATCTACTAAACGTTTGATCAGTGGGTACTCACGGCATTCTTGGCTAAACTTCTTCCCACAGTTTGGTGAGAGAAGCTAGAAAAGCCAGCCACTTTGCTGGTGGATGGAGTTTACTTGACTTAGATTGAAGAAGAATAGCCACCAAGATTTCAGTACCTAACGAACAAGAATGACAAGTGACTCAGCGAGCTTTAGGCTGTAATCCTGATACAAATATTTAAAAGTGAGGTCTTAGAAGTGAGAAATCCACTGAAGACTGTGAGGAGGTCTCCACACCTTCCTGGCTTTCTGTGAACCCTAAAAATTTGTGCAGAGGAGATGTGAGTCATGCAGAAAACCAAATCTGGGAAAAACTTGAAAATTGGCTGAACCCCAATCCACACACAGATCTGTTGGAGTGATGGAAATATTCTAATTTTTTATTGTGGTTTTTACTGTACTAATCTAAGTATTTACTAAAAGCATAGAATTGCACGCTTACAATGGGTGAATATTATGGCATGTAAATATTTCTTTAATAAAAGCTATAAAATTTGGTGTGATAAAGAGAATGGGAAAAGAAAATATATCTAAAGTTATTTTTGTCCCTTTAATAAAGCAAACAGGCAAATTCCTTGTTTTACTGGACATTGAGGTGGAAAAGCAGACACAAAAATGAATATAGCACATCAATTGGAAAAGATCCCTGTAGCAGGGATCTTCTCACAAACTCCAAAACTATATGGATTGCACACCTGCTTTCCAAAAGTCATGGGCGGATAGATGCCATAAAACCAACAGAAATGAGTTATAATTGAAATACCATCAAACATAAACAAGGGGGTTATACCAAGCATGAACGGTGGATTATAAAGTACTCTGTGTTACTCCCCAACACCTTGACCACATGTAATCCTCCCCAGAATGTAATAGAACTATAATCTAGGGGAAACACTTAAATTAACTAGTCAACGTATATTCAAATTGAATACTATTAATTTCCAACAAGCATTGAAAAAGAACTTAGGTGAAAAAGAAGTCCAGAAATATGAAAATAGAAAATTTCTATATCTTGTAGACATTACTTTTAGGCCAAAGATTTATACTTTCTCTATATTAAAATGTACACAGGACAATGTTCAAGGAAACAAATAAATACAGAAAAACTGTTCAGTGAATGAAAAATAGTTTTATGACTCATCACATCATATTAAAAAAAAATGACTAAGCATCATCATCAGGAAATACCTCTGAAAATTTTTATTTTCACATTAATGTGTTGTTGTTGCCACTTGTATTGTTGTCTTTTTTTTAAATATTCAGTGTTGAAATGTCACCTATTTAAGTTAGAAGAATTAGGTTCTGAATGACATTTATTACTAACTAAACCTGAAAAAAACAATTAAAATCTGAGTCAATTTTTTTTTCTTCTCAATTTTGTAAATGAGACATGAAGCCAGATGATCTATAATCCTCCAATCTGAAATTTTATTGCTAGAATATGGGCTATATGCTGCTTCAAATACTTCATGCAGCAAGAATGGATATTTAATTAATCAATCAATTAATTAATCACTCAGAATTGTCAGAAATAACTGACACTGACAAATTCATAACTTAAATAGAATGAACTGTTATTTATATTAAATTTATTATATGAATTAAAAGGTACTAATGATATTAAGAGACAATGGTGTCTTGTGACATGATTCATAATAGTTTAGTCAGGTGATAATCTGAATGCAGGATATGTAACCTATTTTTCTGAATGAAAATATTTATGAGCTATAATCTTGTTAGTAATTTGGCTTCTTCTAAAAATATTTGTACTCTCCATGAAGAGTAAAAATATATATATACATTTAGATTGATATCACCCTTATAAGTAATTTCTGAAAATGTACAAGGCTTTTTCCCAAAGAAATGCAAATAAATATGTTCAACAATTTCCAATGAAAAGAAATGTTATTGGCAGATGTGGCCTGAAGCTACTGAGACCACAACAACATTTAGTTATGTTCCAAACAATGAAACAGAAATGAAATTAATCTAATGAGGAGACAATTGGATAACTAGGAGAAAGTTCCTGAAAACTTAGTGATTAAATCGGCAAAAAAGTATAAAAAAATGCTACTCATACTTACTGAAACACAAAAAGGCAATTATGCAAAAAGACATTTAAAAGCTGTGCTGCCAAGAATATAGTCCTAATTTTTCTTAATGCTAATACCTCTTCCTTTCAAGTACAATTTTCCCCAAATTTTCTTCATTTTAAATTCCATTTAGAAATATATGTTATGTTCACTCTCAGGTAGCATTTAGTGAATCAATTTTTCTGTCTATTGTAAAATTTAAATAATACTCCTTTCACTGTTCTAAAACTCATATTTGTTTCTTCTGAATAATTATCTTAATTTTTCTTTTCTTTTTTTTTTTAACATATTCTTTCACCTTTTCCCTGTACAGGTACAGGATTTTAGGAATCCATAAAACAGAAATAGCTGTTCTCTCTTTTAAATTCAATATTCTTGTGGAATTTTGTAAATTTGAAAATAAGCCTTTCAGGGTTCTATTTCATATCTCACATCTTATTCATGTCTAATATCCATCACCTATAATCAGGCCTAACATAAAATACATGTGTAGTGGAGTAAAACGTGCCACCCCAAGACATGTTTAATTTAGACTGATTATTTTTTAAGAAACAAAAGCTCAGGAACTTTTTCCTTTTCCTTCCCCCTTAACTGTCTAAAAGAATTTAGATAAAGGGCCTACTCCTGGAACAGAGCAAACACCAGAAATATCTATAAAGAACATGAGCTTCCCTGATGGCTCAGCAGTAAAGAATCTGCCTGCCAGTGTAGGAGATGCAGGGGACGTGCATTTGATCCCTGAGTTGGGGAGATCTCCTGGGGGAAGAAATGGTAACCCATTTCAGTATTCTTCCTTTGGAGAATATTATGGACAGAGGAGCCTGGGAAGCTACAGAGATTGGGGTCACAAAGAGTCAGACATGACTTAGCAACTAAACAACAAGAGATCAGAGTCTGTTACATTGTCTCCTCATGGCCCAGCAAACATTTGTTTACCAAATATTTGCTTTTCTGGGGTTTCCCAGGAGATGCTAGCACTAAAGAACCTGCCTTCTAATGCAAATAAGAGCCACTGGTTCAATCCCAGGGTCAGGAANCAAGAGATCAGAGTCTGTTACATTGTCTCCTCATGGCCCAGCAAACATTTGTTTACCAAATATTTGCTTTTCTGGGGTTTCCCAGGAGATGCTAGCACTAAAGAACCTGCCTTCTAATGCAAATAAGAGCCACTGGTTCAATTCCAGGGTCAGGAATATCCCCTAGAGGAGGGAATGGTGACCCAGTACAGTATTCTTCCCTGAAAAATCCAATGAACAGAGGAAACTGGCAAGCTACAGTCCACACAGTCACACAGAATCAGACACGACTGAAGTAACTTAGCATGCATTGCATTTCTACTTCTTTATGAATTGCCTTTTTCACCTTTGAAGTCTCAGCCACTACCTCCAACATTCTTTTTTGTCTTTAGCTGAAGATGGTACTTAAGGTGAGGGTTTTGGCTATTTTTAAATTTACTCCATTTTCCTAAGTCTCTTCCATGTATTCATGTAATTAAACATTTGATTTATGTTAATTTAGTTTGTGATCAGCCAGAACTTAAGAGGGTAGAAGAAAAATTATTCCTCTCTAGCAAATGCAACCTTAGCATTTATTAATAACAGCTACAATTGTGTCTATTACAGCTTTATGTTAGTCACCAAGTCATGCCTCAGATATGCAGATGACACCACCCTTATGGCAGAAAGTAAAGAGGAAATAAAAAGCCTCTTGATGAA
>SJYV01013271.1:248790-268921 GCA_006410875.1 Neotragus pygmaeus | reverse complement strand
TGGAGAATCCCAGGGATGGGGGAGCCTGGTGGGCTGCCGTCTGTGGGGTCGCACAGTCGGACACGACTGGAGTGACTTGGCAGCAGCAGCAGCAACAATGCTTCTGCGCATCTATTCATGGCCGCGTCGGGCCTTCGCACCTGTCTGGGCCCCTCTGTAGCTACAGTGCTCAGGATTCCCATCGTGGCTGAGTCCCTGCTGCTGATTGCGGGCTCAGGGGCAGGCTCAGGGCTTGAGGGGCCTGCGCCGATCTCCCCCCAGCACATGGGGTCTTCCNGGAGTGACTTGGCAGCAGCAGCAGCAACAACGCTTCTGCGCATCTATTCATGGCCGCGTCGGGCCTTCGCACCTGTCTGGGCCCCTCTCTAGCTACAGTGCTCAGGATTCCCGTCGTGGCTGAGTCCCTGCTGCTGACTGCGGGCTCAGGGGCAGGCTCAGGGCTTGAGGGGCCTGCGCCGATCTCCCCCCAGCACATGGGGTCTTCCCGGACCAGGAATCAAACCTGCGTCCCCTGCGCTGGCAGGTGGATTCTTAACCCCTGGGCCACCACGGAAGTCCCCTGGTGTTAAGTTTTGTATTGCTAGTTTTTTGTTTCAGGCAGAAGCGCTGTTGGGACAGGCACGTTAGGAAATGGCCTCTGTTAGGTGGGTTAATGCAGAAAGCTCCGACGGGACAAAAATCTATCAGAAACGACTGACTTGGTCTTTTCTTCTCCCACCACAGGCCAGTGTCTGCCCATGGGTGGTGAGTGGCCTAGGATTACTGCTGGAACTGGACTGAATGACTCAGAAGTTCCTTCCCATCCAGCGATGCCTGTGAGATGGCCCAGAACCTCTGCGAGCGATCTGATCTTAGGGCCGAAACAGAGTGTCACTGGCTCCATGTATTTATCATGTTTTAGTAACACAAGGAAAAGGATCCCCGGCAGTGAGCTGAGTCACAGGAGTGTCTGGTCCACCTGGCTTCCGGAGAAAACCACACCGGGACTGGTCCCAGCAGAAACGGCACCGCCGTTTCTGAAAATACCAGGATCAGAGAGAAAACCCTTCTCGTTCAGTAGAAAGGGGCTTCACGTAAGGGGCTTCCCTGGTGGCTCGGTGGTAAAGAATCCACCTGCCAACGCAGGAGACGAGGGTTTGATCCTTGGGTCAGAAAGATCCCCTGGAGGAAAACGCACTCCAGTATTTGTGCTCAGAGAATCCCGTGGACAGAGGAGCCTGGTGGGCTGCAGGACACGGGGTCTAAAGAGCCGGGCGACTGAGTGACTGGACACCCTTGCAGAGGGGCCTTTCAAGGCCTGTAACAAACCCCGTCTGTGAGCCAGGCCCCGGAGTTTCCAGGGGCGCCTCTCCAGCCCTAAGTTAGCTCAGGTTTACTGGTGAAGACACTGCGGGGCAGGGTGTGGATTTAGGGTGACTGACGCCCCACCCTGGGCCCCCCTCATGTCCTTCTGCTCCTCTGGGCGTCAGAGATCGGGGCAGGGGTGGGTGGACAGGCCCCGGGAGGCAGAGGGCCCAGGGCAGGAGCGGAGCCGCGGCCAGCCCCGAGATCTCAGAGAGAGAGAGAGACGCGCCCAGCAGGCGTTAGCGTCCTGGACACACAGACCCTCATCTCAGCTCCCGTTTCAAAACAAACTTGGAGCTTTTTCAATAGGAAACTGGAAATCCCGAGGCACCAGTGATGGAGGGGCGGGAGGTCTCGAGAGCCTCCATGCCTTCTGCCCTCTGCCCCGTGAACCCTGGCCTGACGTGGGCTCCAGCCTCCATCCTGGCCTTGCCCCGCCCACCTGGCCCTGCAGCCCCCACTGGCATCATCGGGACTCTTACGCAAGGTTGCTGAAACCCAGCGTCACCTGGCCGAAACGGAAGGAGGGTGGCGGTTTACTGGCAGAGGCGGCAGGGGGCGGCTGGCTCCGGAAACGCCTCCACTGCCGCCCGAACAGAGCTGGCCACTGCCCCTGGGGCCAGCCGCCCCCTCCCCCGGCCCTCCACAGTCACGCGGGGCGTCCCGCCTGGAGGAGCCGGGCCTGGAGGGGTGCCCGGAAGGCCACTGCATGGAGTCCACGCCTAGGCGGGGCCGGGCGGGGCCTGGAAGAAGCCCCCAGAAGCCCCTCGGTCGCACGCTGAACACGGGGGGCAGGATGTCCCACGGAAGGGGGTGGTTGGGTTGAGCACACCAAATCCTAGGCGTCCAGCTAGCGTCACGACACCAAAGTGTCCCAGAGCCACTCAGGACACTGTTTCTTAGCACAGGTCGGGCACAGCCATCCCGGGAGCGCCCTGAGATGCGCTGGTCACCGGGCTGGGCGTTCCCGCCTGGCTTCTCAGGGCTCTGAAGATGCCCCGCCTTAGAGTCAGGGCTGGGTCTGCGGGTTCCCGTGAGATCTGATGTCCATCCTAGAGAAGAACTGGCCTCTGATCTTCCACGATTTCAACACACTCGCAGTTTCCTACCCCAGGAGCAGGGAGGCAGCGGCAGACAGGCCCGGAGAGGCCCCGCTTCAGCACCAAGAGGGCTGACCGCTGTCGTTCAGTCGCTCAGTCGTGTCCGACTCCTGTGTGACCCCATGGACTGCAGCCCGCCAGGCTCCTCTGTCCATGGGATTTTCCAGGCAAGAAGAGTCCCTCCCTTTTAGAGGGTTGATAAAGTACTTCCCTCTAAGTTATCTCACCCAACTTTCCTAAGAAACTTCCAAAGTAAAAGTGGGCCCAGTAGCCTCTCTTAGCCTCACTTGAACGCTGAGAAAACCTCAGCTCAAGGCAGTGCAGTGGTTTGCCAGACATTGGACCGTGGCTTTGCCTCAAAACCCAGTCGTCCCCTCACGGGAGGAGGCTGGAGCTGAAAGGCTCGCCAGCTAACCCTGCAGCCACCTTTACGTGGTTTCGTGGTGTGAATTCAAACCCTGCACCTCAAACTGTACATGCTTTCAGAGGTTGTTATAGTCCGCTCTCCATCAGGGGATGGGGACACTGAGGCTGGAAGACACTAATTAGTACTCTGGGATCTCAGAAGCTGCCCGACAGTCTCACCATTACGACCTTGAGCATGCTCACTGTACATGTTTGATTTTGTTTCATGGACAGGTGACTTGCCATCAGCTTATTGCTTAAAGAGGCTACAAAGGGACTCGAGTCCTGCTTGTAGAGCAGAATCAGAATGCTCACACCACATCCTAACTACATCCCCAGCTGCCCCAGCTCAGCCAGGGAACCGCACCCCGAGCCAGGGAAGGTTCACACCTGCCCGTCGAGGACCAGTCTCCTCCTCTTCTTCTCCAGCAGGAAAAACAACTAAACAAGTGCTCGCTGAAGACCTCCCAGGAGCCAGGTGTTGTGGGGTTACCACATCATCACCACGGCTGCCCTCAGAAGGCTTTTCGTCTGAAACCAAGAGGCCAGAAGCTGGGCAGGGCCAGCTGCTGGGCGTGATGTCAGCAGAGAGAGGCGTGGTTTTGCTCTAACTGGAGACGGCTCAGGGACACCTTCACATTTTTGCTGGATCTTGGGGCAAAGTTTCAAACAATAGATTGTGGAAAAAACACAGGATTCCGACCCAACTGCTTTCTGCTTCAGGGAAGAGCTGAGCATTAGAAGGCCTCATGTTATGTAACTCCCACTCGGTAATGAAACACCAGCTGGGACCCTGCCGTTGCTCAAGTAGAGGCCACCCGGACCTCAGCACAACTCCCGCGGAGAAGCCCGGCCCCTTCCTCCAGGGCACTTGGACGCGGGCTTCTGATGCCCACGGCCAAGTGTGAGGCTTCCCATGCCCTCGGCCTCAGAGGAGGCTTCCGTTTTCATAATACTCGTTTCCCTGGAGGGAGAGCAGGGAAGGGGCAGGCGCCGGGCGGGAACTTGCAGGCTGGTGGCCATGCTTCTTGCTCCCTGGTCAGGAGCCAAGTCAATACAACTCCTGGTTCTCAGTGGAAGTCAAAAGCTCATCAGAATTGGCCAGGAGCACAGAAATTTAGTTTCTCGAAAAAGCTCTGTCTTCCTCGGGCCTAGCTGGCCCCATGGAACGTCATGAGAACCAGCAAGACACCCTTTCCAACTCCGGCTGGCAGCAACCCTCCGTGGTGCAGGTCTGGCCAGCACAGCACACAAGTCCATGTCCGGGTGGATGATTTCAACGAGCCCCACGGGGGAAACCAGCCGCTGTGGTGGGAAGCGGCGACAGAGGTGGGCCGCCTGGCCCAGGCGCCATGGGCACTGGGGGCAGGCTGGTCGGCCTCCCTAGGAGCAGGCAGGAAGAGACACAGGAGTGTGCAGGAGGGAGGCAGCGGTGTGGAAGGGAGACACCCTGTGTCCGGAAGAGCCTGTTGGCCACTGGAAACCGCTTTCCGGATTCTCCAAGTGTGGTTTGCAGGGGCCAGCAGAGGAAGCATCACCCGGGGACCTACTAGACATGGACCCCGCCACAGCTGGGCTGGACTGGAATTCTGGGCTCCAGCGGGCTCACCAGTCTGAGAACCACTGGCCAGGTGGCTGAGCGCTCAGGCTGCCTATGTTCCAAGCCCTCTCTGTGGCTCCGGGACAGCCACTCAGCCTCCCTGAGTCCCAGGTTCTGCTCTGGATACAAAAGAGATGCGGCTCAGATGGTCATCTGAGAAGCAGACCATAAAACACTGTCAACAAAGCCAGACACACAGAGGGCAGCAAGCCTGTTTACAACGATTGTTGTTTTTCAGTCGCTCAGTCACGTCCGACTACTTTCGACCCCTTGGACGGCAGCGTACCAGGCTGCCCTGTCCTCCACCATTTCCCAGAGTTTGTTCAAACTCATGTCCATTGAGTCAGTGATGCCATCCAACCCTCTCATCTGTTTTCCCCTTCTCCTCCCGCCTTCAGTGGAGAAGGAAATGGCAACCCACTCCAGTATTCTTGCCTGGAGAATCCCATGGACGGAGGAGCCTGGTGGGCTACAGTCCACGGGTCACAAAGAGTCGGACATGACTTCACTTTCACTTTCCCGCCTTCAAACTTTCCCAGCATCAGGGTCTTTTCCAAGGAGTCGGTTCTTCGCATCAGATGGCCAAAGTATTGGAGCTTCAGCTTCACCATCAGTCCTTCCAATGAATATTCAGGACTGATTTCCTTTAGGATGGACTGGTTGGATCTCCTTGCTGTCCAAGGGACACTCAACAGTCTTCTCCAACCATTCAAAAGCATCAATTCTTCAGCACTTAGCTTTCTTTATGGTCACAACTCTCACATCTATACATGACCACTGGAAAAACCATAGCTTTGACTAGAAGGACCTTTGTTGGCAAAGTAATGTCTCTGCTTTTCAATATGCTATCTAGGTTGGTCCTAACTTTTCTTCCAAGGAGTAAGCATCTTTTAATTTCATGGCTGCAATCACCATCTGCAGTGATTTTGGAGCCCCAAAAAATAAAGTCTGACCCTGTTTCCACTGTTTCCCCATCTNATGAATATTCAGGACTGATTTCCTTTAGGATGGACTGGTTGGATCTCCTTGCTGTCCAAGGGACACTCAACAGTCTTCTCCAGCATCAGGATTCAAAAGCATCAGTTCTTCGGTGCTCAGCCGTCACGACGGTCCAGCTCTCACATCTGTACAAAGACCCCAGGAAAGACACGGCTCTGGCGAGGCTGACCTTCACAATGACTGACACGCGCCAACGCCTGCCGCGCGTCCCTGTGTCCCTGGACGACCGTGACCACCCCTGGCCTCCCCGAGGGAGGGATGTCGCACGTGGTTCTTAGCACATCTTCCCCGCCGCCATTAGGTGATTCTTTGACCCCCATCCTACAGATTAAGAGAGTGAAAACAAAGACGATGACTTCGGGCAAGGTCACACAGGGGATCAGCAGTGGAGACAGATCTGGGCCCCGGCCCTTCCCCACTGGGCGGGGGCTGCGGGCAGGGAGGGCTGGGAAGTGGGAGTGACGCCAGACGGGGGCGTGGGATGCGGCCCAAGGACTAAAGGGTGGACTCCTTTTTACCCCGAGAGCAGGGGTAGGACGCGCGGGTGGGGTGATCGGACCCCTCCCTGGGCAGGGGAGGGCCCAGGTCAGCGCAGCCTGGGCTGGCGAGGGAGCTGCAGGAGGGGCCTGCGGTGCAGACCTCGCCTCTGGTTCTCAGGGGCTGCGTGTCACAGCCTGCGTGTCACACGCAGCGCGCAGCCCCGGGACCGTGTGCGCAGCCACCGAGAGCCGCACGGACAGTTCCAGGGCCTGAGCGACCTCGAGGCGAGAGCAGGCAGGCTCACAACAGCTGAGGCTGCCTCCAATTTTCTCGCACACGCTGGGAGAAACACCCAGGAGGCAGAGACGAGAAGCCGGCGGAGCTTACCGCTGAGAACTAACATCAAACTGGGCTCATGTTGTTTTTTGCCATGTGGTTTGTTTTGGTTTTGGCTGTATCCCCTCTGGTACCTTTTCGGCAAAGGTCACAATTACTTTTGTAATCAGACAAATAAATAGTGACTGGCCTGTGAGGTTAACCACAAGCCCTGCAACGGCCCTGGCTGAGCGTGGTCCTGGGCACCCGGCGCCGCTGGGCTGAGACTGGCGGCCGCTGCCTCCTGGTGGACACAGGACCGAGCTCGGCTGAGGGCGGCTCAAACAGCTCAGTGACAGCTCGTGTCATCACTCTGTTTGCCACTCAGCAAACACACACTGCGTGTGGGAATATAAGGCCCAGCTGAAATGCTGTTTAACGCTGTTTATCACAAAACCACGTTTCGCAACACGGCTTACGTCAGCTTTTGTTGGAGCTGTTTCTTGTCTCCACCTTGGTTCTCCTTGGAGACTAGTAAGTTCAATCCCTGGCTGTTACGGAGAGNATCTAGAACACTAGTCAAGAGAACGGGTCGAACCCATCTTATTTCATTTCCTCCCAAGGCCCTGCCCATCCTTCAGGAAAGGCGTCTTAAGCTGGAGAAAGGGCCAGCACAACGCGGGAGGCTGGGGAGAGGCTGGGCCCGCAGCCACGACCGGCCGGGTCCCAGGAGAGCAGCCAAGAACTCCCATCTACACGGCGGGTGCCCCCAGGGCTCCGACGGCGGTGCTCGCCCTCTGCTGCCCCAGGAGGCTCTGTGAACCAGACCCAGCAGAGCTGGCGGCCTGGTCCCCTTCTCACACGGAGACCGGGATACAAACGCAGGCTGCTGGGGGACGCCTGACCACACGGCACCCAGAACGCGGGGGGCAGACGTTTCCCCACGAGGAGGAGGACAGAGGTCCTCCGGGACCCCAACCGGTCCGAGAGGATAAGCCCTGCAGACTCTGGACGCCAGGTTCCCACAGACGGCTCCTGGAGGATCCGATCACACCCCGCCCGGCCCCCACTCACGTTCTGAGCTTCCAATCTGCTGTCGAGCTGAACAGGAGCTTCTTACTGGGGTGACTGNAGGAGGAGGACAGAGGTCCTCCGGGACCCCAACCGGTCCGAGAGGATAAGCCCTGCAGACTCTGGATGCCAGGTTCCCACAGACGGCTCCTGGAGGATCCGATCACACCCCGCCCGGCCCCCACTCACGTTCTGAGCTTCCAATCTGCTGTCGAGCTGAACAGGAGCTTCTTACTGGGGTGACTGGACATCTGAGGAGCAAGTGCTAGGAAAGACAGATGCCAAAAGGACAGAGAAAACAAGCGTGGAAGGAATGAGCGCGTACGGGGAGAAAATGAAAAACAAGTTTAATATCCAGAGAAGATAAGCAATCGCCACACACACAGGTTACAACCCAAAGGGCAGACAGTAACAGGAACGTGAGCTCTCAGAGATGCACAAGGTTATGACGGCAAAGATGGAAACAGCCCGAGGAGCCCTTCCAGGGAGCAGAGCAAGAGGACAAAGGGCGGAAAACAAGGAGGAAAGAAACACACCCAAGGAACCGGTCTGGGGGGCCGACCTAGGCTGCTCCAGGAGGAGGAACCGGAGGAGCTGGAGGTGAGGACCTCCAGCAAGAGCAGCCCTCTGCAGGGACGCCTGATGCTGACCGAGGCCCCCTGAGGAGCTGGGCGGTCTGGAGCAAGCCACCAAGCTTTCTCCCCTGAAAACGTCCACCTTGATCCTTGGTTTACCGGGTTACTACGAGGGCTCAGGTGAGCTGTACACGCCGGCACACACAACATCCTCAGCGCACGCCAGCCGCCAGCTCCTCCTGCACACACGTGCCACACGCAGTTCAGTTCAGCCACTCAGTTGTGCCCGACTCTTTGCGACCCCATGAATCGCAGCACGCCAGGCCTCCCTGTCTATCACCAACTCCTGGAGTCCACCCAAATTCACATCCATCGAGTCGGTGATGTCATCCAGCCAACTCATCCTGTCGTCCCCTTCTCTTCCTGCCCACAATCCCTCCCAGCATCAGGGTCTTTTCCAATGAGTCAACTCTCCACATCAGGTGGCCAAAGTACTGGAGTTTCAGCTTCAGCATCAGTCCTTCCATTGAACACCCAGGACTGATCTCCTTTAGGATGGACTGGTTGGAGCTCCTTGCAGTCCAAGGGACTCTCAAGAGTCTTCTCCAACACCACAGTTCAAAAGCATCAATTCTTCAGTGCTCACCTTTCTTTATAGTCCAGCTCTCACATCCATACATGACCACAGGAAAAACCATAGCCTCGACTAGACGGACTTTGTTGGCAAAGTAACATCTCTGCTTTTCAATATGCTGTCTAGGCTGGTCATAACTTTCCACACAACCCACTGCCAAATCTGACTGGCTCTCCCTGTCAGGCAGCCGCATCCCCAGATCAATCCTCACTGTCTCTGCCCCCTCGCTCGCCCACCAACACCTCCCGGGCACTGCGGGTGCCACCTGGCCCTCTCGCACCCTGCCTCCCTCCTGTCCTGGCTCAGCGCCGCAGCGGAGGCGACCCAGGACATCAGTCCTTTGCTAGATGCTTTAGTAGAAGCCCAGCCTTCCAAAACCAAGAAGGCTCTGTGTCTTCTGCTGTCTGCTGCCCCGCCTCCTCCACTGGGGAGGTGTCAGACCGGCCTTCTGAGCAGACACTGTTCTGCCTGGCACTTCCCTGCCCAGGGCTGCCCCCACTGCCTTCCCTGCCCACTCCCACCCCCGGGTATCGGGGCAGCAGTCTCCTGCCCTGCACCCGCCCCAGTTCTGGATGAGGTCCGCTTGGCCACCAACATCTCAACCACACTTCCATCCTGTCCACGTCCACCTCGGGGTAAGGATGGACTTAACTCCGGTTTCAATAGCACAGGATTTTGTCTGTTTCTTAATGTTCCCAACAAGAGCTCAGGGTGAGGCAGGCACTCATTATTTACTGAATGAAAAAAAGCGTCCCAGAACTCAGACTCAAGTGTCCAGACTGAACGGGTCCCTCACACACTCAGTGAAAATAAATCACGGCCAACTCTGCGACCCCAGGAAGACCCACTCAGCCTGCAGGGGGAGGGAAAGGAAGGCGACTGACCAGGATGGCCACCTTGGAGCTTTTCAATTTATTTGAGAAAGATTTTTTCAGGGTTTCCCAGATGACACTGGCGGTAAAGAGCCTGCCTGCTGATACGAGAGACACGAAAGCGAGGCTGGGTCTGACCCCTGGGTCCGAAGATCCCCCGGAAAAGGAAATGGCAGCCCACCCCAGTATTCTTGCCTGGGAAGTCCCATGGCCAGGGGAGCCGTGGGCTATGGTCCACGGGGTCTCACAGACATGACTGAGGACAGAGTGTGCACACGCTTCAGTGCTTACTGGGCTGCGCTGGGTCTTCGTTGCAGCATGTGGGACGTAGCTCCCTGACCTGGAGTCGAACCAGGGCCCTCTGCCTCGGCAGCCAGGAGTCTTAGCCACTGGACACCATGGAAGTCCTCCAACCTAGAGTTTATTCCCGAACCATCAGGCGGGTCTGCAGGCGGAGTTAGCACATCCCCAGACTCTCGGGTGGTTTTGTTGCCCAGGACTCTGGGCTCCTTAAAGCGGCCGCAAGATCTGCCTCACATGAGCAGGTCGAGCACAGGATCCCGAGGTCAGACATGATGCTCGGATGAAGCAACGGCACCCAGGATGGGAGGGGAGGGGTCCCCCCACGGGGCAGACCACCAACAGACGAGCAGGTGGGGTCCTCCCGGAGGAGAGGGCGTGCCCAACAGCAGCAGGGAGCTTGAGAAGTCAGGGAAGCAGAGCAGGACCCTGTGGTCCTTTCTCAGGTACCGCCACCTGCCTCTGTCTGCGGAAAAGCTTCAGCCAAAGGGCAAGTCTCATCAGAGAGGTGAGAGAAAGCAGAAGCATAGGCAGTCAAGGGAGAGCACACAGGAGCAGGTTAGGCAGGAAGCAGTCAGGGACCTGGAGCTCCGTCTCCAGGAACCATGTCCTGAGCTGAAACCTTTGCCCGGTGACGCCAGCTGCATGGTGATCAGATTGTAGCGTGCCATAAGTGGCCACAATTCCGAGGACTGGCCTCAAAGAAACGGGAACCGAAGGTTACCCGTCCTTCAATCAATCACGGTGATGTTTCAAAAGCCTTCAAATATTTTAAAGTTGATTTTCACAGATACACAGACTTCTGAACCCTGCTACCTAGGGTCATTTTTCTTCCTGTGTTTACCCATCAGAATGTAACACTGACAGATGCTGTTGGAACCTCGGATCCCAGGTGGAAAACAGGCAAGAATTGAAGAGTACTTTGAAATAGTTTTATTGACTCATAAGACCTTTGCATATAAAAAAAATACCCAAAACACTATGCAGTATTAAACCACAATTACATTTTTTTTAACCAATTGAAACTACCCAGAATAAACATTTTTTAAAGGAAGAGAAACCTACAGAACTAATTTTTGAAATGACATTATGACTTAAATACTATGACAAAATAGATACCTCCTTATAATGTGAATCCATTGCACGAAGCTGCCAGAACGTTTCATGAGCATCACGTTGCACAGGGTGCAAACGAACACAACGTCACGTCACACATGTAGCCGCAGAGGCTGCGCCCCCACCTCAGAACGCTCCGTTGCTGGCACAAAAGGCGGGGCCCGGGACAGCCTCCGCCAGGCCCCCGGCCGGTCGGCTGCCTCCATCAGCACCGCCGCTGCTTGAAGAAGTCCACGCCCCGCAGCTCCTGCGGCAGGTACTCCTGCTCCACCGGCTCGCTGTAGGCCGGGTTGTACTTGTAGCCCTGGCCGTAGCCCAGGTCCTTCATCAGCCTGGTGGGTGCGTTGCGCAGGTGCAGGGGCACGGGGGGCAGCGGGCCCTGGTGGCCGCGCAGGCAGGCCTTGACGTTGTTGTAGGCGCTGTACACCTCGATCGACTTCGGGGCTCGTGCCAGGTAGACGACGCACTGGGCCAGGAGCACCTGCGTGGGGTGGGGGGCGCCGCCCCGGGTTAACTCTGGGAGCCCCCCCGCGCCGCACTGAGGTCCCATGGGGCCCACAGTCTGGACAAACCACAACAGGGAGGAGGCGTCCCTCTCCAAGGCGAGGCTAAACCAGACCGGTGGTTTTCTTTTAAAACTGAAAGGACTTTTTATCACATGAAATTTTTCTCGAAACCCCACCATGTAAAACTAAGCAGGAGCTGCTCTCTCTGTGGGCGAACTTGCAGAGACAGCCTGTCCAGCCCCTCCGAGGCTCCTGCCCGCAGGAAACCCTGAGCACCTCCGAGGAGCCCATGCCAGACCCCGCTGACACTGAGGTCCCTCCCCCACGGCGTCTAAGCTTCGAGACGGGGGTCAGAGAGCCAGGCGGGCTCCTCTGTAGTCCAGGCTCCCAGTGGTCCAGGCCCAGGGAGGCGCTACCCAAGGAGGGGGCACAGGGCAGGGGCCTTACCTCGCACTCGGGCATGCCTATGAAGTGGCAGCCTTGGAAGGTGGCGACGGCTTGTGTCAGCGCGGATGGGTCAGCCAGGCCTGCCACACACACGGACAGGGGGAGTTAAGTCCCACTAAACGCCCCCTGCCGACCCACCACCGCCTGCAGAGCCTAACCGAGGTCATCCAGCAAAAGCTGATCTTAGCTGACTCCAGAGGTGTGCACGGGGTGGTGACTGTGCAGGCTTAAGAACTGCCGTTTCCTTGGAGATAAAAGCTCTACATCCAGTAGGAAAAACAGGAGACCACGTACAACACCCGTAAAGAGCAGAGGCCATGGAGACGGTCGGTGGATGGACGCGCTGAAAGCAGAGCACTTACTGACACCAAAGAGAGCAAGGCTCCGAGATCTCCTTTCAAGGGGCCCAGAGCCCTCTGTTTCCATTAGCATCTCGGAAGCTCTCTGACCTGACTCCAAAGCAAAATTAAAGCGCTGCTTTTATCTCAACACAGGCGCCTCGGAGATTGTGGGCTTGGTTCTGGACTACTGCAGTAACACGAAAACCGAGATAAAGTGAAAACCGCGACAAAGAAGCTGCGCGAGTGTGCTGGTTCCCCGGCGCGCAGAGCGCATGCTAACAGTCCACTGTCGTGTCTAGAGCCCTTCACCGCTCAAGGCGCTAACAGACACCNTAGGAATGTAAGGGTGTTTAGTACCTTGCCGGTCACCCGCTAAGCCCTCTGACTGTTTTTCTGGCCCCAGCTCATTCTGTCTGAAGTTCAAAGTTTTCTACACTAGATGGCGGTACTAGAAAAATAAAATTAATGAACTATACCAGTTTCCCTGTCCAGATTTAAACTTTCTTTTTTAATCAACAGAAAACCAAGTAAGTTTAAACCCTGTTATAAGACTGTAGGGAGTGAGATCAGCATAAAGCAATAAACCTTGGGCTTAAGCCTCCTCCTTCAGTCCCTCCCCGCTGTCTTGCTTTCCGCCGGCCTCGGCGCGCTCTCTCTCTGTCCTCTGGCCCTGGAATCACGGTGTGGGTGAGGGTCGTGTGCGTGGCTCAGCTCTCAGACCAGCTGTCTGTCCAGCGGCCACAAGGAAAGTCTCAGTGTGGCTGCGGGTCCAGAGTGCTGCCGGGTAATGGGCCGCCGGTGTGGCCGAGCCTCGGGCGCCGTCTGGCCNGGGGTGAGGGTCGTGTGCGTGGCTCAGCTCTCAGACCAGCCGTCTGTCCAGCGGCCACAAGGAAAGTCTCAGTGTGGCTGCGGGTCCAGAGTGCTGCCGGGTAATGGGCCGCCGGTGTGGCCGAGCCTCGGGCGCCGTCTGGCCCCTCACATTCACACCCAAGCTGGGCTGGACACTCTGAGCTCGGCTAACCCCGCTGTGACGCACATCCCCGCCGTCTACAGTCAGCCCCAGGGGCGTCCGGCCTCCTTCCTGCTGCAGGGGTCCTCCCCTAGCCTGGCCTCCCCCCGCCTTCCTTGTCCTGACTTTCCCCTGCGTCCCCTGAACTCCGCACCGCATTGCTCATTGAGTTTATTCCAATAAATTGTACACTTCTTGCTGCTGCACTGAGGCCTTCGAACTGCTCCATTTTATTACTGGTCTTACTGGTACAAAAGAAGGGCCTTGACTTTTATTAATTTATTTCATATTTGGCTTTTACTAGTTTTAAGTGATTTTTCAGTTGATACTTGTGATACAAAAAGAATATATCTGAACTTTGAAACCAGTTTCTGGCACTGAGCTTCAGAAATCCTTGGAATTTCCTGAGTGACAGGAGAGGCAATGAGGTTACTCCTGGCGGGCCCTGGGAGAGCTTCGGGAGGGGGCTGGCACCAGAAAGGCCAGCCGCACTGTCCGAGGTTGGCACTGTGGGCCAGCCACCTCTGGGGAGGGCAGGGCCCTGCATTTGCAGCCAGTCCGTAGGAGTGCTGGCCCCCGAGCCTGGAGCCTGAAATGGGTCACTCCCGTAGGGCGCTCTGCCCTGACCCATGGGTTCTGATAAAAGCTCTGGTGTCAGGAGAATTGAATCGCAAGACGATGCCTGCAGCACAATACCGTGCCTCTTTATTTCCAGAACGTTTATTCTTTTTCTTTCTGAATTGCACTGGTCAGTACTAGTTATTGTTGGAGAAAGCAGATCACTTTACCCTGTAAAGTGAAAGGTGAATTGACAGAGGCAAAAATCCTCCTTCAATCCCTGGCTTTTTAAAACTTCCGGTCAAGCAGAGAGCAGCTGTGTCTTGGTGCCCACTTACCTCCCGGTGTATGAATCGTCCCCGGCCCCCCAGGCTGGCCTGGCGCCTTGCTGCCCCTTCTAGCAGACACCCCGTGGCGCTGTGACTGCACCTGCGTGTCTGTGTCCACTCCTGCCCTCGGCTTGTGTGACACAGGCCCGTGCAGGCCCCGAGCCCGGCCTGTGGGGCGCGGGGTGTGTCTGAGCGGGGCCGTGAGTGAAAGCCATCGCGAAGGCGCCAAGGGCAGGCTTGACCCTCCGCCCCGAGGTTCACGTCAGGAGCCCTGTTTCTTCCAGAAAGACCACCCCAGTGGGGCTTTTAGTCGTGGAAAGTGAGAGGCAGACTTTCAGAGAACCCTTCCGCGAGGAAAAAGGGCAGTGTTTGGAGGCGGGGAATGAGCCGGTCTCCTGGGGGCAGTGGAGCCCTGCCGCTGGGAGGAGAGACTGGCCGGCTCTGGGGAGAGCTCGGTTCCAACTGAAAGGAGAACAGAACGTGGAGGGTGAGCCGCGGTGTCTGTTTCCTTCCCGTCTTTCGAACTGAATTTGGAACCATACAGGAAGAAGATCAGGTTGGTTTAGGAGACGCTGGGCGTTCTGGCCACGAATCTGGGTTGGAGGACCAGCTGTACTGCGGTGGAAGGAGGCCACCCCCCGCCCCGCTCTGCCCTGGCCTGGGGAGCGGGGAGCTCCCCACTCGGACCCTGGTGCTCCCACCGTGGCCCCAGCAGCAGGGCCAGGGCCCAGGGCTCTTCCAGGAGGGTCTTGACAGTGGCCTTCACCCAGCAGGGCAGGAGGGCTGCGGTCCACAGCGCAGCTGGCAGCACATTTCAGTGACCCTTTGAGGAATTTCCAGAAGAATTAATAAGTAGGGGGTTCACTGGGAGCTGCTAAGTGACTGGTTGGTAAAGTGAGGCACGTGCAAAGGAGGATCTCAGAGATGTTGTTAGGAAGGCATTAAAATTAATGCGAAGTTCAACAAATGATCCCATCAAAAGTGAGTCAATGACAGAAAAAAATGAACCTTGGCTTCTACTTACACAGCAGGCAAAAATTAATTCAAGATGGACCACAGGCCCATATGTGAAAGCTAAAAGTATGAAGCTTCTATAGCGAAACATGGAAGAATATTCTCATGGCTTTGGGGTACGTGAAAGTTTGTTAGTGATGGCATAAACAGCACTGCTCATTAAAAAATTTAAAAGATGTACATGTATGCGTATATAGATGTTTACTGAACTTGATTAAATTTTAAAGCATCTGCTTTTCAAAAGACATCTGTGGGAAAATGAAAACATAAGCCGTAGCCTGAGAGAAAATATTTGTAATACATATATCTGCACTGGGCTTATTTCCAGAGTATATAAAGAAAATTATTGTAACCCAACAATAAGACAAAATATCCCAGTTTTAAACGCACAAAAGGCATAAAAGATGCTTCACAGAAGAAGGTGCACGGCTAGGAAGGCACGGGAAACACGCCCAGTGGAAGGCGCCTTAAAGCTGCAGTGAGACGCCGCCACAGGCTGGCTGCTGTGCTAAGCTGCTTCGGTCGTTCTGACTCTGTGTGACCCCGTGGACCGTGGCCCGCCAGGCTCCTCTGTCCGTGGGACCCTCCAGGCAAGAACACTGGAGCGGGCTGCCACGCCCTCTCCAGGGGACCTTCCTGACCCAGGGATCAAAGCACGCTCCCTCTAGAATGACTGAAAAATAAAAAGCTGGACCACATTACATGCCATTGAAAACAAGACACAGCTGGAACTCAAGCGTTGCTTGTGAGAACACACAAGGTTAAAATTATTTTGGAAAATCACCTGGCAGGTCTCTTAAAAGGGCAAACACACCGTTGCCACATAATCCAGTAATTCTGCTCCCAGAGGGTTTACCCAGGAGAGATGGAAACACGCTCCCGGTGTGTCCAGAAAACTGGCTGGACACAGACGGTCAGCACAGCCTCATTCGTAATCACCTCGGACTGGAGACACCGCAGAGGCCCGGCGACACTGGAATGGAAGAAACCAAGTTTGGTTTCTTCACACAGTGGAAAATCCTGCTTAGTGAAAAAATAAACACACCTGCATACACAGCAAGACGAACAAGTCTTGGAAACGCTGGGCTGAAGAGAATAAGCCAGACGCGAGACTGTGTGTGTGTGTGTGCGTGTGTGTGTGTGTGTGTCTGTATAATGACTCCGATCATGTGAGACTGTAGGCCCGGCAGAACTCCTCTGCAGTCTGGAAACTGCAGCCGTGTGTGAAAGGATGGGGATTACCGGTGGCCAGGGCTCAAGGGATCTCTTGGCTACCACGTGTCTTCACTAGCTGGAAACGGTCTCAGGCCCTGGCCTTTTGGGTAGTGATAGAGATGTGGTGGGCTTCCCTGGTTGCACAGCTGGTAAAGAATCCACCTGCAATGCAGGAGATCCCAGTCTGACTCCTGGGTCGGGAAGACCCCCGGAGAAGGGATGGAGCACCCACTCCAGTGTTCACGAGCTTCCCTGGTGGCTCAAATGGTAAAGAATGTGTCTGCGATGCAGGAGTCCTGGGTTCGATCCCTGGGTTGGGAGGATCCCCTGGAGGAGGGAAAGGCTGCCCACGCCAGTGTTCTTGCCTGGCAGGCTGCAGTCTGTGGGGCCGCAAAGTGTCAGGCGCAACTGAGCGACGGCACAGCAGCACAGAAATGTGGTGAGTATCGACTGAGGAGGCGGCGGCTCCACTGGATGCAGTCGTCAAAGCTCACCAGGCTCCCTGGTGGCTCACTGGCAAGGCACCCGCCTGCCGAGACACGGATCTGATGCCTGGTCCCGGGAGATGGCACTTGCCACGGGGCAAATAAGCCCGTGCCTCACAGCCGTGGGGCCCGTGCTCTGCAGCCGGGAGCTGCACCCCCGAAGCGCACACACCTAGAGCCCGTGCTCTGCAGCAAAGGAAGGCACCGCCCGTGATCCATCACAGCTAGAGAGTAGCTCCTGCTCGCAGAAACTGGAGAGAGCCCTTGTGCAGCAAGAGAGACCCAGCGCAACCAAAAAAACAAAAACACCTCATCAACCTGTGCCTTTAAAATGGGTGCAGATTGTTTATGTAATTTATATAGGGTTGATTAAAAGCCCGCAAGATCCTGTTTCCTGCCTGTGAGAATGACTGCCGTTCACGCAGCCGCCAGTACCACGCGCTGGCAGGGATGCAGAGCAGCCACAACGCCCGCATGCCGCTGGCGGGACGCAGTGGGAAGCTTAAAATGGGCTCTTAGAAAAGCTTGCCGATTTCTTATAAAACTAAATGCGCTTCTGCTCTCTGGCCCAGCAGTTGTACTCCGAGGTATGTACTCCAAGGAAATGAAGACACATGTCTGAAAGGTCTTACAGAAGAGTATTTATAGGAGCTTTATCTGCAATAGCAAAACAAATAAATAAAGACCAGGGTACACTGTAAATCTGCAGGTGATGGATAGACTGTGGTCTTTCGAGCTATGAAATGCTACAGTGAACTAGAGAAGGAGGGACTGCGAAACCACACGGGATTCCCGTCAATTCCATGCTGAGGGAATGAAGCCAGTGCAGGGAGCACAGGCGGTGAGTCCCTCGCAAGTTCGAGAGCAGGCGAGTCTAGGGAAGCTGAGTGTTAGAAATCAGTGTCCTTGAGACAGGGATTGACTGAAGGGGGCATAGCAGGAATGTTGCGTGTATGGGCTGGGATGTGGTCTAACTAGGAACCAAGCACTGTTAGCAAATTTCTCCTCAATTAAAAAAAAAATTCAAGGGGTTTCCATGTCCAATAATGGCAGCTGGGAAATTCAGATAGATCAATACAGGTAGCTGCTGGAAGCGAGTAATAATGCTGAATAAGATGGTTTAGAAATCTTAAAAGTATCAGGGACCTGATAAAACAGGAACTTGTTTTGGTCGCTACGTCATGCTGGACTCTTTGCAACCCCGTGGCCTGTAGCCCGCCAGGCTCCTCTGTCCACGGGATTCTCCAGGCAAGAATACTGGAGTGGACTGCCATTTCCTCCCCCAGGGGATCTTCCCGACCCAGGGATTGAACCCACATCTCCCGCATTGGCAGGTGGATTCTTTACCACTGAGCCATCTGGGAAGAAGGAAGTGCAAGTCCAAGCAGCGGAAGGACCGCAGCACAAGAGGCCCCCTGCCCCGAGCGCTTTACCAGTTCTGCCAATTCTGAGAGCGTCCGTCATAAGCCCAGGGCCTACCCGAGCTGAGGGCTCACCCTCAAGCAGAGGGGCCTGATAGACCTCCCTCCCTCTTCATGAAGCTGGCACCCAGAGGGCAGTACCCCCTGGCGATGGTGAGCAGGAGGCAAATCCACCCCCAGAAACGCTGCCCCTAGCTATCACACTCATTTTTTTCTGGCACTGTTAAATATTCTGCTACGTGTGACTTATTAGAAATATAATGTTCTTTCTTATGGAAGGACCACAACTATTCAACCAGCTTGTACTTATGTTCTATCTCAATGTTTTAAATATAATAAATAATGTCATCATCGATAACTTCAAAGATATTATTTTGCAACTCTATTTCCTTTGGGGCAAAAGTCTTAGAAATGCAATTGTGGGGTCACAGAGCGTCGTGGGGTCACAGAGTGTTGTGGGGTCACAGAGCGTGGCAGAATTGCCTTCCCCAAAGATGAGAGCAATTTCCACTCTGACCAGAAGTGCCGGAGTGTGCTGCTCTGAGCCCTCCCAGCTTCACGTACGTTCAAAACGTTTCCTGTATAACAGCTGGGACTTGTAATGCCTTTTTACCATTTTACCAGCTGCCACGGTCCTTTTGCACCAAGAAATGTCAATACTTTTGAATATATGGGATAAAACCTAAAAACCTATTATGAAGCATTACATAACAGCCAGATTTATTTTCTACCTAAAGATGCAACTGTTACCCTTGATAAGAAATAACACACCCCTGAGAGCGTGGGGCGCCTTCACTCAGCTCCCCGCCAGCCACCGTCACTCTCTGCCACAGTGTTATCCCATGGAAAGTTTCTCTCCTCAACCTCACCCTCTTGGGAAAAGCAGGCCAACATTTGGTCAGAAGAACATGGCTTGGGCTTTGCACTTCTGTAATTTCATGCCTCGTTCCTGTCATAAGCTCCTTCTAGCTCTTAAAATTCACTTCTAATTTAGAAGGCAGAAAAGCATCCTCAAGAATGGAAACATAAATATACCCTTCCTCAAATTCCAGCTGGAAAAAGTGATGATTCATGCTGTGCAACGGAATCGCTACCATTTGGACCTGAATACTCTCACTTTTCCCAGTTGTTTAGAACAGACTCAACAGAAGCGTGAACAAGCGTTTTATTTTGTTCTTTCATTCTTAGGCTTAAAGAATTAACGGGAGGGAGATGTTTTTGTGGAACGGGGGACGAGGCAGAAAGAATCCTGTGGCACTGGGTTGAGGTTAGAGAACTATAAGGATGAATTCACAGCTTGAGAAAGTCGTACTCCCAGCTCCGTCCCCTGAGAAGGACCGGGCCGTCCAGTCACCAAGGGCGCCCTCTTGCTTGGTCTTGGCTTCTAAATGCCATTCTTCCCTGAAGGGAACAAGGCTCCTCTGAGAAATGGAAGATTCTAGAAGAGCAGGAGAAGTACATGGGGAGCTCCAGCATCTCTTTATGCCGGAAAGTCAGGAAATGCCCCCCGAAACAGTAGGGACGTGTCAGAAGTATTCTGACCAACTCCGGGAAAATTTGAGCACCAGAATGAACAGCACAGGGCGTGTGTTTTATGTTCAGAAACGGTCCTGAAGGGAGGGTGTCAGGGTCGGGGTGGAGAGCTTCTTAATAGAAGAATATCAGTTAGCACGCGTAGAGAACGATGGAATTGGAAATCACTTCACAGTCACTGTGGTGATAGCTGATTCGTGCAAGGAAGGATACTTAAGTCATAGACTGATAGATTGCTGTGGAATGGGATACCCATAAAGTCTCACAGCTCAGCTCAGCTCAGTCGCTCAGTCGTGTCCGACTCTTTGCGACCCCATGAATCGCAGCACGCCAGGCCTCCCTGTTCATCACCATCTCCCGGAGTTCACTCAGACTCACGTCCATCGAGTCCGTGATGCCATCCAGCCACCTCATCCTTGGTCGTCCCCTTCTCCTCCTGCCTCCAATCCCTCCCAGCATCAG
>SJYV01013271.1:138005-247935 GCA_006410875.1 Neotragus pygmaeus | reverse complement strand
CAGAGTGTTGTGGGGTCACAGAGCGTGGCAGAATTGCCTTCCCCAAAGATGAGAGCAATTTCCACTCTGACCAGAAGTGCCGGAGTGTGCTGCTCTGAGCCCTCCCAGCTTCACGTACGTTCAAAACGTTTCCTGTATAACAGCTGGGACTTGTAATGCCTTTTTACCATTTTACCAGCTGCCACGGTCCTTTTGCACCAAGAAATGTCAATACTTTTGAATATATGGGATAAAACCTAAAAACCTATTATGAAGCATTACATAACAGCCAGATTTATTTTCTACCTAAAGATGCAACTGTTACCCTTGATAAGAAATAACACACCCCTGAGAGCGTGGGGCGCCTTCACTCAGCTCCCCGCCAGCCACCGTCACTCTCTGCCACAGTGTTATCCCATGGAAAGTTTCTCTCCTCAACCTCACCCTCTTGGGAAAAGCAGGCCAACATTTGGTCAGAAGAACATGGCTTGGGCTTTGCACTTCTGTAATTTCATGCCTCGTTCCTGTCATAAGCTCCTTCTAGCTCTTAAAATTCACTTCTAATTTAGAAGGCAGAAAAGCATCCTCAAGAATGGAAACATAAATATACCCTTCCTCAAATTCCAGCTGGAAAAAGTGATGATTCATGCTGTGCAACGGAATCGCTACCATTTGGACCTGAATACTCTCACTTTTCCCAGTTGTTTAGAACAGACTCAACAGAAGCGTGAACAAGCGTTTTATTTTGTTCTTTCATTCTTAGGCTTAAAGAATTAACGGGAGGGAGATGTTTTTGTGGAACGGGGGACGAGGCAGAAAGAATCCTGTGGCGCTGGGTTGAGGTTAGAGAACTATAAGGATGAATTCACAGCTTGAGAAAGTCGTACTCCCAGCTCCGTCCCCTGAGAAGGACCGGGCCGTCCAGTCACCAAGGGCGCCCTCTTGCTTGGTCTTGGCTTCTAAATGCCATTCTTCCCTGAAGGGAACAAGGCTCCTCTGAGAAATGGAAGATTCTAGAAGAGCAGGAGAAGTACATGGGGAGCTCCAGCATCTCTTTATGCCGGAAAGTCAGGAAATGCCCCCCGAAACAGTAGGGACGTGTCAGAAGTATTCTGACCAACTCCGGGAAAATTTGAGCACCAGAATGAACAGCACAGGGCGTGTGTTTTATGTTCAGAAACGGTCCTGAAGGGAGGGTGTCAGGGTCGGGGTGGAGAGCTTCTTAATAGAAGAATATCAGTTAGCACGCGTAGAGAACGATGGAATTGGAAATCACTTCACAGTCACTGTGGTGATAGCTGATTCGTGCAAGGAAGGATACTTAAGTCATAGACTGATAGATTGCTGTGGAATGGGATACCCATAAAGTCTCACAGCTCAGCTCAGCTCAGTCGCTCAGTCGTGTCCGACTCTTTGCGACCCCATGAATCGCAGCACGCCAGGCCTCCCTGTTCATCACCATCTCCCGGAGTTCACTCAGACTCACGTCCATCGAGTCCGTGATGCCATCCAGCCACCTCATCCTTGGTCGTCCCCTTCTCCTCCTGCCTCCAATCCCTCCCAGCATCAGAGTCCTTTTCAGTGAGTCAACTCTTCACATGAGGTGGCCAAAGTGCTGGAGTTTCAGCTTTAGCATCATTCCTTCCAAAGAAATCTCAGGGTTGATCTCTTCAGAATGAACCAAGGGACTCTCAAGAGTCTTCTCCAACACCACAGTTCAAATCTCACAAGTCACCTATTAATTGCAAAAGGAAAAGGATAATTTTATTATGAAGAGATCTAGCAGATGCCTCCTGAGTCAGATCACCAAATTATATGATTAATCATGGTGCAGGCTTCATCACGTACCACCTGTCGAGACATTTTGAGAAAGACGTGCCGTCAGTGATGGGGTTTTCATGCCCTGTGGTTTATCTGGTTCAAACTGTGAGGAAAGATCCGCCAATTCAAATGGAGAGACATTTTACGAAGAAACTGGTCTAGAGTCAAAAATGTAAAAAATATCAGTGTCGTGAAAGGTTAAAAAAAAAAGACTTGGTTTTTGTTCTCTGAATAGATCAAAAGGAGACTGAAAGACATGTCAACAAACCGTGCTGTGTGGTTTTTGGTTGGATCCTGTCTCTGATCTCGGGAGACATATGATAATGTATTTCGGGGTAAAGCCTCACGCGGTCTGTAACTCAGAAAAGAGAGAGACAGCAAACATTGAAAATATAAACACTTGGTGAATCTGCGTGTAGGGTGTGTGGATATTCATTGTACTGTTCGTGCAAATCCGCTGTAGGCTGTAAGTTCTAAAAATGTAAGCCGGAAAGAATGAAATATATCTAACGAAAATTATACCAGAAATGTATTTCTGAATTTATGAATGGTATTGCACCACGCACGTACTTGGTTCCTGTTGAATATCATACATGCTTTCTAAGCAGTAGATTAACTCCATGACTCATGTTTACTTTTTACAAGAAAGTAAAAAAAGATATAATTATGTAAAAGAGTTGTGCAACCTTTACAGAAGTAATGAAATGAAACATTATTTGGTACCTCTGAGGAGACTAATTTTTAAAGGGCCCTGGATGTATTTTTATCTATTTTTTTCAATCCTCCTATTTTCATTTTTTATTGCACGAAATTTAGCTACTCACTCACTGTCGCCTGGATATTTCAAGGGCCTGGTATCAGCAGGGTTGTAAACAAGCCTGAATGTTCCGCAGCATCACTGTCCTCCTGGGTCAAAGCGCCCTCTCCCCAAGTAGAAAGCAAGAGATACAAATTAGCCTTAAGTTTCCGTTAATTTTCTACTAATTGTGAAACCCTACAGCGTGCGGCATTCCTTCCAGGAGAGAAGAGAGAGATCTCAGCTCTTTCCCACTTACCGCTTGCGCTTCCTTTCTCTGGCCCCAGGTGGCCTCTGGCAAGGGCAGGCTGTGACTGATGACTCCTGGGGTCCAGCCTAGGTCACCTGGAACAGCCGGCCACTGACTGTTGAGTGGCGCTTTTTTCCTTCTTAGCAAGTTTCCCTTTCGTTATTCATATCATTGGGTTTTCTACTTTCTAAATTCCTTTTTTGAAGTATAATTTGCGAACCCTAAATTTCACCCATCATCAGTGGACAGCTGAACTACGTGTTAGGAAACACACTGAATTGTTCAAAATGTTTTTTGAACGTTTCCATCACCGGAGTAGATTTTGCTTACAGTTCATCCTTGTTCCTACTCTCGGCCTGAGGCAACTGGAAGCTACTTCCTGTGTCTACAGACTTGCCTTTTCTGGACACTTCTTACAGGCAGAAAGTTGCAGAGTAAGCTCTTTCTTTCTGCCTCCCCTCACTCAGCTCCGTGGTTTGTTTAGGCAGGTTGTGGCCAGGATCAGTGCTCAGTCACTTCTGCTGGTGAGGAGAGCTCCGTTTGAAAGGCCGTATCGAGTACTTTTCTCCCCTCACTGAATCCTCTGCTGGACAGCAGATTGTTTCTCGTTTTTGGCTGCTGTGAATAGCACTGCTGAACATTTGCGTGCCAGGCTTTGTGTGTTCATGTATTTTCATTTCTCTTGGGTAGATGCCTGGGAGAAGAATTTGTTAGGTCAGATGGAGAATGACTTTAACAAACTGCCAGCCTATGTCCTAAGACCTGCATCGTGTTACGTTTCCTCCAACATGTATGCTGAGGGTTCCAGTTATTCTACATGCTCACCAACATTTTTCCTGCATCTGTCTTTATATTATGCCTCTACTATTGGGTATGAAATGTTATTTCCTTGTGATTTTAATTTGCATCCCTCTAATGACAGATTTTTGTGTGTGTGTTAACTATTATATATTTTCTTTTATAAGATGCCCTTCAAACCACTTGTCCATTTTTAAAATTGGGTTGTCTTCATATTGTTGATTTGTAAGAGTCTGTGTCAGGATATGAGTCTTTTATCAAATATATGGTTTCACAGTATTTTCTCGAAGTTTGGAGCTTGTTTTTCCACTTTGCAATGGTGTCTTTTGAGGAGCAAATTTTGAATTTTGGTGACTACAGTGTATCACTTTTTGCTTTCCTGGATCATAGTCAATGATGCTTTTTGAAAGGAAAGTTTAATAGCTGTGTAGATAGCGGAGGGGCCTTTCTTTGCATTTTGGTATTTGTGAAGCTGGCTGCACTCCTGTGTGTAGACATGCAGGAGACTTGCTGTTCTGAGACCCTCAGGATGCCAAGCACACACAGGAGCTGTTAGCATTGTCCAAGCTGTCTTTGCACCAGCTAGCACACAGAGTCCCTGGCGATGCCTGCCTCGCCCGCTCCTACACTGGCACACTCTCTTGCTGGTCAATATCCATTGAAAGCAATCACAATTTCCATGGCTCTGTGGAACGATGTTTTCTAAGGTTGAAGATAGTGAAANCACAGAGTCCCTGGCGATGCCTGCCTCGCCCGCTCCTACACTGGCACACTCTCTTGCTGGTCAATATCCATTGAAAGCAATCACAATTTCCATGGCTCTGTGGAACGATGTTTTCTAAGGTTGAAGATAGTGAAAGTGTTAGTTGCTCAGTCGTGTCCGACTCTTTTGTGACCCCATGGACTGTAGCCCGCCAGGCTCCTCTGTCCATGGAATTCTCCAGGCAAGAATACTGGAGTGGGTTTCCATTTTCTTCTCCAGGGGATCTTCCTGACCCAGGGATTGAACCCGGATGTCCTGCATTGCAGGGGGATTCTTTACCTTAGATTAGTATTTCTATAAAAGATTTGTGGCTCCAAAATAAAGATGCAAATCCAGGGAAAATGTCTGGAGCTGTTTCTACCCCTCCTGTGAGGTTTCCCACTAGTGACAGCATCTTTAGAGACGCTCGGCTACCTACGGCGTGGGCTCTGCTGGGTGAGGCGGGGAGGCCCCAGCGGGTGCACCTGCACTGCCTGTTTTTCTTGGCGGTCAGGAGTGTGCCAGGCTGCTGTGCTCAGCGCCACCAGAAGCTGGAGGTAGCGCGACAGGGCGGACCTGGGCCACTGCCGTCTAACTCTAGAAGACAAGCAGCATGACAGTAGTCCTTTCAATTGGCTTTTCCTTTAGGGCAGTTAAAGCCTTCTCTCTAGTGAACTCTGGTATTTTGGCCACCTGATGCGAAGAGCTGACTCACTTGAAAAGATCCCGATGCTGGGAAAGATCGAGGGCAGGAGGAGAAGGGGACGGCAGAGGATGAGATGGTTGGATGGCATCACTGACTCAATGGACATGAGTTAGAGTAGACTCCAGGAGTTGGTGTTGGACAGGGAGGCCTGGTGTGCTGCGGTTCACGGGGTCGCAAAGGGCCAAACACGACTGAGCAACTGAACTGAACTGAACTGGTGATCAATCAACAGAGGTGTATCGAATACGTATTGTGCATGAAACTGTCTGCCTGTGATAACTTCATGTCTGCGACCGGGACCTCTCCCCTATGCGATTTACATTTCTAACAGGCCTGTCAAACATGGAGGGCCTGACTCCCTCCAAAGTCACATCTCCATCACCACCAACCCCAGCTCCCTCCTCCACATGCTCAGGAAAAAACGTGGAGAGTCATCCTTGCCTTCCGGCTTCCTTTCACTCCTTGCATCCAATGCACCATAAATCCCGGTGGATCTAAATGAGTGTAAGGTCCTGGGTGAGATTCCAACGTGGAAAAGGGAGATCAGGGAGGAACTCACAAAGCCTGAATAAAGCATCTGTGTCTGCTGTTGTCTAGTCACTAAGTCACGTGCAACTCTTTGTAGCCTGCCAGGCTCTTCCGTTCGTGGGATTTCCAGGGCAAGAACACTGGAGTGGGTTGCCACGCCCTCCTCCAGGGGATCTTCCTGACCCAGGGATCAAACCCAGGTCTCCTGCATTGCAGACAGATTCTTCACCATCTGGGCCACCAGGGAGAGAATGCCCTCAACTTAGCCGAGGCCGCTCACCTGGCTTTCTCTGGGGGTGGGGACTTGTCACCTTTCTGTACATCACAGTTTAATTACTCCGAGGAAACTGATGACCTCAAGTCAGTTCAGTCTTTTCAATTCTGTCACGTAATCTATCTTTCACAAACACATAATATTGTGAAGTTACTCTGCCTGAAGAGCAAAGTTCTCTGGTCCTAGAAAAATATCCAAAGTTTGGGTTTTTAAAAGATTTTATATAGCTCTTTATATTCTATTCAAAACGAAAATGTGTTTTTATTTAACGTGGAAAACACTGATCTGAATTAAAGATAAGAACTTTAATCTTTGAAAAGCAAGAGGTCACTAGAGACGAGTTGGGGTAGAGAGAGGGGGGGTCAGCAAAAGCTCTGAAAGATGAAAATGAAAGAATTGTAAGATCACCTGTATCAGTTCTATTTTGAGGGGAATCGAAGTTTTACGCAACTTCAGTAAGTCTAGGAATCCCCTGCTGCTGGGATCAGGCAGGTGGTTTGTTGGCACTGGATTCTCTTTTCTTGGCTGAAGATGGGGAGAGGCAGAGTGTTGTTTGCAGGCAGAGTCTGTGAAACCTCACTCCTGTTCTTTGCAACTCCCCGCACGCCCCGTGCCTTTGAACTTTCCCTGGAGCTGTAAATAGCTTGAGATGTTGCAGATAATCTTAAGCGCTGAGAACCTTAAAACTGTCAGTGCTTTTGCTGGCAGAGGCTCTCTCCTATTGTAGTGGGATGTGTTCAAAGTGTAAGGTGGGCAAAAAGGGTGGGCTTCCCACGCTTGAACCCTCCATCTGGGAACGTGCTCGAGATGCCAAGACCGGAAAGGGCGGCGGAGCGGGGCGTGTGATGGCAAAGACAAGCGCAGCTTTGTCGTCCTGAGGCTGCTGCCACGGTGACGCGACAAGACGGTGAAGGTGATATTTCATCCACTGTTGCGGTGCGTCCTCTCCTTACCTGACCTCTGAAATGGAGCCATCGGCTTTGAAAAGCCCGGTGTCTAAAATTAATATTCTTCCCCATCTGACTAAGAAGGCAACAGCTGAGCAACATGAGATCAAGGACCATCTGAGCTTAAACAGGGGCTCAAAGTGGCATTCGAGAGAGAGGCTACTTCCTCCCGGAGTGGACACTTGTCTTTTCAGAAGACTTACTCTGACCACAAGGCAAGACCTTTACCGGGGGTTGAGTAGTCGTTCTGAACTCTGCAAACTACCCTTTATCTACTGGAGCTTGCGCTCGACGCTTGGAGTGGTCTGGACCCCAGCATGTCCTCTTATAAATGGTAATAACCCTATTTTCTTTCTTTCTTTCTATGTTGTCTTCCATAGCAAGTTTTATCAAACTCCAGGCAGAGCTTAATGCTTAATAGTTCTCTGCAAAATTTTTATATCTTGGACCCAAGCTTTTGTTTTAATGTGTTAATGTTTATGTGGCTTCCTGAGCCAACTCGAGCACCTTCTACAATGATGTATTAGATTTTAGTTATAGTTTGTCTTAGACGTAGCTGTGAAGTCCTTATAATAACAGATTTTTTTCAGGGCAACTTGTAAGAACACTAACTATGGTCTGTAGTATATTTCACAGAGCTCTGGTTGATCCTGTTCACATTTTAGTGTGAATAAGTTTATGGTCTTTCTATGGTTCAGTAGAATTATGTAGAGCATTGGATTTTAAATAATTTAAAATTTCAAGGTATCATTTTATTATACTAGAGGAGTTGAGAAAATGAAAGATGAAGTTTTGTGGGGATAATTACAGATGATTTCAAATTGAGAAAAAGCAGAAAGAAGNAGAGACGCTGTGGGGTGGGAGGTGGGAGGGGGATTCAGGATTGGGAACTCGTGTACACCTGTGGTGGATTCATGTCGATGTATGGCAAAGCCAATAGAGTATTGTAAAGTAAAATAAAGTATAAAAAATTTTTAAAAAATAAAATAAATTTTAAAAAAAGAAAGAAAAGAAAATGAGGAAATCTACATGGTATAGGTTTATCAGCATGATAATCTGTATAATAATCTATACTCTTACATTCAATTTGATCTTCCTCATGCACTATCCTCTGAGACTATAAGGACACCTAACCTTCTTCACTAATGACAATTTTGTTCATGACTGTTTCTTTCAGATAATTCGGTCCTTAGCCGTATTCCCTATTCCTTCTCCTTTCTTTCACCTTCAGTGATTGTATTCTTTGCCTGCTGTGTCATTAGTAGATTGACATGTTGGCATTTGTCACTGATGAATTTGAGGTCTGTTCTCTTCTCTTCTCCTTGCCATCATGATCCACCCTCAGCATGTAGTACATTCTTATCCATCCTGAAGGCTGTCTTATCTTAGCCACTCCTTGTCTTGTCCACAAAGTCTACCCAGCAGATCCATGGCCAGTGGATGCTCAAGTCTATAAATTGTACCTCATTCTTGCTCAAATTCACCCATCAATGCCATTAGCTACTTTCTGCATCTACCAGTTTTACTTTGATAAGGCTGCCTATAGTGGTGTTGAGACTATCCTTTGAGGTGAACCCCAAATGAGAAATGAAGCAAATTTTCCTCTGCTTTTAACTTTCCCTTTAATCTGTCTTTCCCAACAACCCTCACTCTGGCATCATGGCCTGAAATAGGGAGTGGGTGAGAAAACATTTGTCTCCCTGTCTTCCTCCCTAATCTCTAGGCTCTTTTCCTCCCCATAACCCCCCAGTATTATCACTATACCCTCTTAGAACTATGAATTACAAATGGAGTTCAGGGAGTAAAAAACTGAGGGGAAAATACAAATCATGAGCTTTTAAAATGGACTTACTGACTTAAACACAGAATCGTCATTGATCCAGCAATTCCACTTCTGGATATATATCCAGAATAGAAAATAAGAACTCAAAAAAGTTTAATGCCCATGTTCATACCAGCATTATTCACAACAGTCAAAATGTGAAAGCAACCCAAGAGTCTATCAACAGATGAATGAATAAATAAAATATGGTGGGTGTATGCCTACAATAGAATATTATTTGGCTTCTAAAAGTAAGGAAATTTTGACACATGACGTAACATGGATGAAGCTTGAAGACATTAGGCTAAGTGAAATAAGCCAGTCACGAAAGGGAAAATATTGTATGATACCATTATTTTTACATGATGTAGTAAAGTAGTTGAATTTACATAGACAGGACCTGGAAGGTTGGCTGCCAGGGGCCTGGGAAAGGGAGGGAACAGGGAATTATTGTCTGATGGGTATGGTATTTCAGGCTTGCAAGATGGAAAAGGTTCTGGACATGGATGGTAGTGATGGCTGCACATATTTAATGCCACTAAACTGTACCCTTCAAAGTGGTTAGGATGATAAATATTGTGTTATGTGAAATATTTTACCACAATAAAAGAAAGTTAATGTATTTATTAGGCTTGTTTACATCAGTATAAAGGACTGAATAGAAAAAAACTCTGACTTGGCATATTGAGGAAACCAACAAGTGTATTTGATTCAAAGAGCAGGAAAATAAGCATGGAGAAGAAGGATCTTCAATAAGGGAGATTTTCTTTTTTTTATTATTATTTTGTATTGGGGGATAGTTAATCAGGGCTTCCCTGGTAGCTCGGACAGTAAAGAATCTGCCTGCAAGGCAGGAGACTAGGATTCAATCCCTGGGTTGGGAAGATCCTCTGCAGAAGGGAATGGCAACTCACCCCAGTATTCTTGCCTGGAGAATCCCGTGGACAGTGGAGCCTGGCGGTTACAATCCATGGGGTCACAAAGAGTCGGATATGACTGAGCAACTAACACTTTCACTAATAGCCAATGAACAATGCTGTGATAGTTTTAGGTGAACAGAGAAGGGACTCAGCCATACAGATAACATGTACCCAGTTTCCAATAAGGGATATTTTCTGGAAATCCCTCAAACCAGAAGATATTCACCCGCCCAGAGAGGGCCTCACCTTCGGTTGTTGGAACTCGTTTGTCGCCCTGCCCCGGACGCCCTCCTCAATGTCGGGACCTCGTGTCACCCACCTCGCCTGCTTTCCTGCTCACGGTACCAATCAGGCACCGAGAGTGTTTGCAGAACAAACAGGTCTGTTAAAGTGCGCCCCGGGTTCCCCTGGAGGGCCAGGGGTCATTGTTTCTAATAACCAGAGCGAGCTTGGGAAACATCCCTCTTTGTCCTTCCCTGGGGGCTCAGACGGTAAAGTGTCTGCCTGCAAGGTGGGAGACCTGGGTTCCATCCCTGGGTCGGGAAGATCCCCTGGGGGAGGGCATGGCAACCCACTCCAGGGTTCTTGCCTGGAGAATCCCACGGATAGAGGAGCCTGGGAGGCTGCAGGCCAAGGGGTTGCAAAGAATCGGACACGACTGAGCGACTTTACTTTCACTTTCACTTTCCTCTTTGTCCAGCTTCTGTTCCGAAAAACCCTGTCCAGGTAGGGAGGGCATTTCTAATGGTACAACAGCCGCTGGAACAAGCTATTAGGTATGAAGCGGGGAGGAGTCTTTTCACTCTGAGTACAGAGTTCCTCCCCATCCTCTCTCTGTACAGAGAGATAGGCCTTGCTGGATAGGGGAAACGAGTCGGGCTGAAGCATGGTGTTTGGAGACCAACCTTCCCTGTGAGCTAACATCTCGTCCCCCACACACCAAGAAGACACTTCCTCGGCAAAACTGAAGTCTGATCCAAGGACTTCCTCATTCGGGCTGCTTGCAATGCAAATGAATAATCAGAAGAGTTTCCTCTTTTGTTCATTAATTTCTGTGGAACAGGGGAGACAAAGTATTCTTATAGGCTAACTTTGAAATAACCAATGATTTGTAAGAGTCTCTATGAGTTTGATTAGGTTTCCAGGACGGTTTTTCGCCAAGTTCTGTGATACAAATTTTGTAAGTAGGCAAGATGGTGCTAGGTGGAAACATGAAGATTTTCAGGAAGAACTGTTTTGGTGATGATCTGCTCCAGAGAAATCAAGTGACTGGGAAGTGAGACACTTTAGGATACCTCTGAGGGGACGCCTGCGGCCCTACGAGGAGGTCCTGTGCGGCGGGTCTGATGTCCGGTGGCGCCTGCATCCGGCGCTCACGGCCGCGCAGAGGGTGGGGAGGAACCGCTGCCTGTCCCATTCAGGTTCTTGCCGAGTGGCTCCAGGCCCAGAGATGTCGGCAGTAAATTTCCCCATCTCTCTCTCTCGCCCTGAGGGGGATGGACGGCCCGGACGGGAGGCACAGAGCCCTTCTCCTGTCCGTGTCTGCCAAGGCCAAAGGCCCCGAGCCCTCGCCGGCCCGGTGAGCGGGTGCCCGGGCGGCCAGCAGGCCTTGGCAGGGGTGGGCGGAGAGGGCCTTCCAGCGGCTCGGGTGTCGTCAGGAATGCAGACGGAGCTGGGCTGACACGTCTCCACCTCCTGCTGGGGCCACGGGAAATCTTCACAATCCCGGCCTTTCTCTCCAGGGATGGTGAAACCATGCCGGCCGTGGCCCGCCCCACCTCTCCGCCGTCGCCTCAGCCCTGCTCTCTTTAAGAAGACTAGTCCAGCTCATCACAGCAGGGACCGCGGCGCTGCCCCGAGGAACCTCCTCTGCGCTGCAGGCGCTCGGGTGCCAGGGGGGCTGCTCGGAAGGCCTGAAGCACAAGTCCTTTCTAGAAGAGTCTTTTCTCCCCCAACAGGAACAGGGTGTCTGTGCATTCCACAGCGTACAGCTATCGACACAGTCCAGTGTAGCTCAGATTCTTTTTAATTCTGTTTTTGAAAGGCTATTCTTATGTTCTCTTATAGTCTACATACTGTTCGAAATCACCTGAGAAGTGTAGAATTGTAAAAGCTTGTGGCAGATACACTGGGCTTCCCAGGGGGCACTCGTGGCAAGGAAGCTGCCTGCCAGTGCAGAAGACGTTCAGAGACGTGGGTGCGGGCTCTGGGTCGGGAAGATTGCCTGGAGGAGGGCGCAGCCCTCCTGTGGGTGGGCGCAGCTCTGGAGTGGGTCCCTGAACGCACTGCAGTATTCTTGCCTGGAGAATTCCATGGACAGAGGAGGCTGGAGGGCTATGATCCACGGGCTCACAGAGTTAGACATGACTGAAGCGCCTTAGCACAGAGCAGATAGATGACAATAAACCAGACGCAAAGCCACACGACGTGGCGGTGAAACAAAGTGGAGCTTAAATAGTGAACGTGGCACACGGGAGTGCTGGTCTAGTAGCTACTGTGTGTGTCAGTAACTCCGAGTGATAGAGCCTCTCACGGCTACAATTGGCATTCCTTTTACACAGCCAAATCCAGGTTTTCCTCTTCGTTAGTTCTGTTACCCGTATAAATACCCACCACGCTGATTTCCCTCAGATCTGACTTGCTGTCTGACACACACACACACACACACACGCACGCACATTGTTTGCCTAGTGGAAGACCAGGGCGCTCCTCTTCTCGGCAGCCCGAGTCTGTCCTCCCCTGCGGTTCTCTCTGCCCCCTCTGCCGCCCGCTGGCTCTGTGCACCCTGCTTTTCCTGCCCAGGCTTGTCTGCGCTCACCTCCTGTCCTCTGGTCCTCAGCCCCTGCCCCCCATCAGGCACGTTCCCCGGGGAGGAAGGGACCAGGTGGAGGTGGGGGTCACAGCTCCCGGCATGCCGAACCACCGGGCACAAATGCTGCAGAGACCAAACAGAACAAACTGTTTATGATCAGGATGTGAGTAGGCGAGACTGGGTTGGGACCAAGCTCGGGTCTCCCTGTCGCGAGGGCAGCTGGCGCGTTTAATGGCAGGCGGCCCTTCCTGCCTCACTGCGGTGAAACTCTACCATCAGCGGTGGTCACCGTGATTATAACTTGGATCTCAAAATAACGTAGCTGCGGGTGGAGGGCTTGTGAGGTTTAAAGCCGTGCGTGCCCCTCCGCCCACCGCGAGTCCCTTGCCCGCGTGGGCAGAAGGCTCACTGGCGGCGGCCCCGCTTCCCGGGCGCTGATCGTCCTTGGCAGGAGACGAGTGCGCCCTCCGCAGCGCCCCTTGCCGCCAGCCGGCCTCCCTCTGCCCCTGCACCTGCTTCTGATCTGTCACCCGGGCCATCATATTTTTCCTTTTAAAGAGGCGGATTAGCTGTTGATGGTGCAACTGGAACCGTCACTGCGGGGTCCCGCAGACCCCAGCACTCAGCACCGCCTCCTGCCCGGAGCAGAGTTCTGCCTGGAAACGTCCTCGCGCAGGGTCAGGGCGGGAAGGCCAGGATGGACGTGTCACTCAGAAGAAAAGGCGTCTGGATCGCAGGTAGCCTGTGCCTTCTGTCTCCTGTCCTCTGGCGTGTGCTCCGGTCCGTGATGACCCGCGGAGGCCACCGACAGGCGCCCGCTCCTGAGGACACCCAGGTAGTAACGTGGCTGCTGTCCTAGCCAGGTGTTTCTGGCCAGGGAGCGGGCTCGCCCCGGCAGACGGAATGTGTGTCCTGCCTCGTCCTCCCCTGGGACGGCCACCCTGCGGGGGCTGGGATCAGGAGAGGGAGGCAACCCTTGTCAACATCTCCAACTCTCCACCAACTTTCGGGGAACCTGGAGGCAGTCATTCCTGACATGTATGAAAGCTGGCGTTCTATTTTTGTCTGTGAGAGCTAAAAATAATGTCAGCATCTCCTCTTCTACCTCTTATGTAACCGAGGGAGATAAAAGGGCACCAAAGCACAACGTCCTTTCCCCCTGTTAAGAAGTGTCTGCAGAAGAATGGCCGCCTCTTCTGAGCAAGCTCCTGAGCACAGATGGCCTCCGTGCTTTTTCCTTGGAACCTCTGCCCCTCCCTGCCTTTCCTGGGATGCCACAGCTGCTCTCAGAATGGGCTTCAGTCAGGAAAACAGGAGAATTTTGAAGGAAGAGAAAGAATTCAGATTCTAAAGATTTCAGCACTTCCCAAGAGAGAGTATCGTATCTAGGAAATCAGTTCTTTCTACTTATTTAATTCTTTCATCAATTAGCAAAGAATGAGTTACTTTAGGAGGATGGAGGCAGTTTAGCAAATACTCGGGGAGGTGCTCTGAGCTGCTTTTCCTACAGGAAGTGGCTGTTTATCGCCATCTCCCCCACGCAGGGACTTCTGGCTGTTTTCTGCTTAGTCAAGCCCCTTCCTTGAAATCGTACTCTCCCAGATGCACTCTATACCTGTGTGGGTATTGCAGGTGGTTCTGTGCTTTGTGCATGAAAACAGTAAGATTTTCTTTACCTCTCCCAAAGAATTAATTTTTGCCTCTTTGGATTTGGCCCCCATTGAAAATATATGAATTTGTGGTTAAAAATCTCTCCCAGGGAGTTGGCTGACATGTGTCTATGCCTGCATGTAGATTTCTGTCTTATTCAACAAGAAACTGCCAGCTCTGCATCCGGGTGGTGCTCGGAGAACCTGGAACTCGAGGTGCCAGATGCCCATGGTGGCCCCATGCCTCTTCGAGGAGCCGACACGGGGAGTGCTCCTCTCACTGCTGCCCAAGCCCGAATCATTTTGGCTGTGGCACACACGCCTCCGGGGGAGTTGGCTGATATGTGCCTACGCCTGCAATAGATTTCTGTCTATGGGGGACACGTGGTAAAGAATTCTGAAAGGTGGCCCCCAGGTGTGTCCCGAAGGAGGGGCCGGCAGGGAGCTGAGCTCATTAAGAGTTCTCCGGGGTATATCTTTTATAAAACGTTGTTATAACTTTCTAACGGTAAAGAAAATGTCTTTTAAATCAGATTTTACAATATACCCTCTTCTCTTTTCCATTGTGAAGGTTATTTGGAAATGTGGGTGACCTCCTAAACCACCTTAAAAGTGGTTTAAGTTTTAGGAACTCCCTTTTCAGGGTGTCAGAGAATACTATCTGGAAGTCCGTCTTCATTGAAGACATAAAACAATGGAAAGGTCTCCCAACACTCTGGGAGCAGATCTCTGCTCATATGAGATTCTGAGAGTCCCAGTTTATGTCTCTGTCATTTTGGCTTCTCAGAATAATTGAAACTGNGCATATTGAAAAGCAGAGATATTACTTTGCCAACAAAGGTCTGTCTAGTCAAGGCTATGGTTTTTCCAGTGGTCATGTATGGATGTGAGAGTTGGACTGTGAAGAAGGCTGCGTGCCGAAGAATTGATGCTTTTGAACTGTGGTGTTGGAGAAGACTCTTGAGAGTCCCTTGGACTGCAAGGAGATCCAACCAGTACATTCTGAAGGAGATCAGCCTTGGGTGTTCTTTGGAAGGAATGATGCTAAAGCTGAAACTCCAATATTTTGGCCACCTCATGCGAAGAGCTGACTCATTGGAAAAGACTCTGATGCTGGGAGGGATTGGGGGCAGGAGGAGAAGGGGACAACCGAGGATGAGATGGCTGGATGGCATCACCGACTTGATGGACATGAGTTTGAGTAAACTCTAGGAGCTGGTGATGGACAGGGAGGCCTGGCATGCTGCGATTCATGGGGTCGCAAAGAGTAGGACACGAATGAGCGACTGAACTGAACTGACCTGATAGTGGAAAATAGCATAAACTACTTAAAGTAATGGAAAAGTCCACTTCCACAAATGTGGAAATACATTTGCAAGAGTACAATGTACAATATCCTTCTGCAGCTCATGATAAAATTGGTGTCTTCTTATTCTATACCCATACATACCTACCTGGAAACAATCAGGCCTGTGAGTCATGAAAGTTGACAAAGCACATAAACTACTGGAATTATTTAAAAGTTTAAAAGAACTCATTTAAGTGCCCCCTCAAAAGATTTGTAGACTGTTTTCAATAACATCCCCTGGATTAAAAGATTCAGAAATGGAAGATGTGTATTTGGAATAAAGCCTTGTATACCTTTTAGAAACAAGAGCAATAATTAAGAGTAGCGTTTAAGATGTATTTTTTAAATTAAATACTTACCTTTGCTTTTCTAGAATGAGAAAATATTTTAATAATATTTTTCAAAATGTATTACACATTTTCTTATACCAAAATAGCATAGTAAGAAGAACTGAAGAAAGAATCCACAACATTTGCCTTTAGGAATTCTACTTATACTCTCCTTTTACTGATAATTAAACACTAATATTCCATGGAATTTCAATCACAGAATTGTGAAGTTAGCAAAGTAAATCTGTGATCAGTAAAAAGCTCAAAATACAAGTAAAAAGCTCAAAATACAAGACTGACTAATTCAGGTCCATTATAATATATGCAAACTGCTGACCTAGTATTCTTAAGTATTCTTAGTATTCTTAAGGATCCCTTTATTCTTAGTACAGCAATAGCAACAGCCAAACAGTAATTCCACAACCGAAAGAATCCATTTTCATGCAGAATGAGAAGAACAAACAGAAAAGGAGAAAATGGAGACCAAGGGCATCTTTTCACACCAATTTTATATTAAAAAAAAAAAAGAACACCCATTACGATTCTGTCATTCTTCCTTAAGCCAAAACTTTAACTGGTGGTTTTGCTCCAAACCAGACATGGCAAAGTCTGATAGGAGAATCACAGTCAAACTAAATGGATTTGCCAATGATACATGAAAGCAACACTGCTGATGTTGAAGTTCAAGTATAAATAAGCATAAAAATCAGCAGGAATTCGAAAGGGAGGAAATCACTGGCACTGTTCAATATGTTAATTATCTTGATTGTGATGAGTTCACATATATGTCAAAACTGTATGCTTTGGCCTGCAGTTTATTCTACCTCAACGAGATTTCAATAAAGTTCAGGAAAAAATCAACACTCATTTTTACTCATCACTTGGATACTTTAAAGACAAAAATGGAAATCAATTAAAAGTTTGTAACCAAGTATAAATAACAACTCAAGGATCATAGATAAATAGTCATCCAAATTAAAAGAATATGTATATTATCTTTATACATATATCAATTCTTTCTTTATATCAAGAAAAAGAATGAAAGTCTCAATGGCAGTATCTTGAGACTCTCTGGTCAAAGGATGATAGAGGTCACATTGTCTATTCCATTTAGGTTCCACCCAAGTGTAGAAGGCTCCTGGTTTCCATTTCCAAATGGATGTGATAACACAGAGTTCATTAATCAGGATTTGCAGCCTTACTGTACTTCTCTTCCTTGCACCTCTGCAGAATCTCTAAGCTCCTCTGGTGGACTGGGTGTTGGAGAAAGCTAATACTATCCATACTTCTCAAAACTGCACATGGCGCTGTATCATCATGTCCTTAGGAAGCAAAAGAAAAACAAAAAAATGGAGAAAAGAAAAAGACATTTTATAAGCCCACACCAACAGAGAATCAAGGACAATGCTGCCAACTATCTTCAGAATACATAAAATTGTATCAAGTAATTATGGTTAAATGTGAATAATTTTTCCAATTAATTTGAAGAAATTACACAAAAAGGAAAAAATAAAGGACCTGTTTAGGTATTCAAAGTATTCTTTTTCAGTACTCAACATGTTGTTGCATTCACACCATACTAAAAATCTCTAATTTAAAATACTAGGGAAATCACAATTTGTATGGTGCCATTTCTTTTTTAATGGACTCATTTTTATCAGGTCTGAAATATAATTAGAATATAGTTGGCAACACATTGATGGAATCCCAAAGAGAAACAAACCCAAAACAATTTACCAAAAGTTAAACTTTCACATATCTTGCAATTAACCACACTTGTAGGAAATCCAAGTGTGTCAATGTTGAAAATGTAGAAAGAAAAGCACCACAGAACAGGAAAACCCAGCACTTCTGTATTTATAAATTTGAAAACAAAGCTGGAGAATCTGTAAAAATTAACTATTGGGAAGAAAGGGAGGAGAGCACATTCAAGCAAGGACCAAAGCCCCAGATTAGTGTTACTGAAACAGTGGGTCACTCGAGCAGTAAAGAGAGAAGGAAGACTGTATCATAAATATTAGGAATAAATGGATTTAAAGAGAATTCGGGTTTTCCAGGCTTGGAAGGTGTTGAGAATCATTTATACGGAGAACATCTCTAGAGTTAGTACATTAAGTTCAAATGTAAGTAACTTTGCCTTTAAAACACAAAAGTGAATAGTTTAAAAACAGAGGCAAATTAAGCAACACATAATTATGTACTGAAGTTCCACTAGTATGCACGTACTGTATAATTAGGAACAAGATAGTATCTATGAATAGTTCTCGAGGAAGAATCATTTTAAAAGTTAAACAGAGGCAGAGTAATTCAAAGAGGTTTGCAAAGCATGGTTTAATCAAACTATAATTCCTTAAACTGGATACCAACACCCAGAGAATAGGCATCAACTTTTCAGCTAAGGAGATAGAAAGTCATGATGCCATAACAATAGATTACAATAGACAGACACAGGTATACGTATTTGCATATCTGATATAGATATAGTCAGGTTATACCCAATATTTTAAGAATTCATACTAGTTAATTTAAAAATAAGCTAATAAAACATTATCTCATTTATATAGTATGGAGAGTCCATAGTTGCAAGTGTTCAATGTTTCAAAAGAGACAAGTTTTACCAAGTTACCACCATTTCTTAGTCAAAGATACCTCAATAAAAATATTCTATTCTCAATAATCTCCCACCTTGATTGGGTGCTTAGAGAAGGAATGCTTAGGCTCAGATGAGCCTACATTTGGCTAGTAACATGGTGGGGTAGAGTTGGGAGGCTAACAGTGGAGGGGGACCATTTGAGGAAAAAAACACCTGTGAGTTCTACTCATTCTCTATCCAAATTGTAATTTTCTAAAGTTATCACCAGACTTTCAGGTCCTTCAATATCTAATGATATACAGCAGTCAGAAATAATTTAAGAAAATTATGGTATTAAAGTGTTTTGTATAAAAGTTGAGAACATTAAATATACTAAATTATTATGCAATCTTAAGTTAAAACTCACTCAAAATTGATACAGCCATTGTACTCATATTAGTCTCTCAGTCGTGTCCAACTCTTTGCAACCTCATGGACTGTAGCCCACCAGGCTCCTCTGCCCAAGGGGACTCTTCAGGCAAGAATACTGGAGTGGGTTGCCATGCCCTCCTCCAGGGGATCTTCCCAACCCAGGGATCGAACACAGGTCTCTCATACTGCAGGTGGATTCTTTACCATCTGGGCCACCAAGGAAGTCCGACTAAGCACAATTTCAATGAGATAATGGGTAATTTTCTATCTGTGATCGTTTTGTGTCTTACCGGCATACCTACAATTCAGGTATAAATGAAAATTCTTTCATTTTGCCTTCTATGCCTTCTTTTAACTCTTTACCAATTTTAAAGATTGCTTTACACACTCTAATACTATTTCTAACCCTTAAAGTGATATTCCTCTCTTTGTTGTGTTCATCAGCTCCCTGTCAAGATAGTTTGGTTTCCTAGGATTGTTTTAAAAGTACATTTGTAGTGGAGTCTCAGACTCTTAAAACGTTTATTCGGTGTTTGCTTGTGCTAGTTTCTAGTCTAGTCTGGGTAATTTCTCAGTCTGAGATTATGCATCAAACTGCATAAATTCCCATGCATGGTTAACAGCCATAACTCATGCATGGTGAAGATACAGAACACTAATTTTTTTAGGGAAGCTTTGTTTTCAAACTTTATCCAAGGCCTTACACATATTGATAAGATTATTCTTGTTCCTCCTAGGCAGGGCCAATAAACAGAATTTTTCAATTATCTTTTCAGTGACAGAAAAGCTCAAGCTCTTTGAAGCTCCTTATACCACATAACAGGGGCTTAATTCCAGCTTCCTTGTAGCATTCAAATCTGAAACCGTGTCTCTGATCCTGTAACAGTTTCTATAATGCCAGTTCCCAGGGCTTTTTTAAAGGAATATTTTTAATGGTTATTTTTTAAAGATATATTTCATACAGTAAAATTCCCTAATCTCAAGTATACAGTTTGGTAAGCTTAAACAGCTATATCATGTAATCCTCAATCAAGATATAGAACATTTTCATCACCTCAACCAGTTCTTGTATTCCCTTCTGGTAAACACCATCCCTATCCCTCCCAGAGTCAACCAAGTAATGATCTATGTATTATTTAACTTGTTCTTAAACTAAGTGAAATCATATAGTACATATTCTTTCATGTCTGGCTTTCTGATAAATATGTTTGTGACTCATTCATTCTATCAATAATTTAGTATTTTAATTGCTAGATAATGTAACAAGGTAGGAATATATCACAACTTGGTTATCGTTTCTTTCACTGATGGATATTTAGATGTTTCCATTTGGGGGTTATTATAAATAAAGCCACAACAGACATTTATTCTATGTACATTTGTATATAACAGCTTCATAGAAGTACAATTCACATAGCACACAATTCACTTATAAGTGTACAATTCAGAGGTTTTTAGTAAAATTCCCAAAGCTGTTTACCCATTGTCACAATCAATTTTAGAATACCTTCATCATATCAAAGAGAAACCCTATATTTTTAAACTATCACTTCCTTTCTCATTTCCCAGTCTTCCCACTCCAGTCCTAGGCAAACACTAACCTATATTCTATAAACAGATTTGCCTATTTTAGAAAATTGATATAAATGGAATCATACAGTATGTAACATTTTGTGCCTTACTCTTTCACTTAACAAAATGTTTTCAAGCTTCATCCATGTTGTAGCATGTACTAGTACCTCATTCATTTACATGACAGAATAGTACTCCATTGTATGGATATAGCAGTTTGTTTATCCATTCAATTGCTGATGAATATTTGAGTTGTTTCTATCAATATCTTTCGGCTACTATTAGTATGTTGCTAAGAACATCAGGTACAAGTTTTGTTTGAACACCTGTTTTCAATTCTTTCAGGTATCTACCTAAGAGAGGCATTTATTACTAGATAAAATGTAACTAGCAGGGTGTTTTAGGCAAAGTGGCTACATCATTTTACATTTTCACCAGCAGCATATGAGGCTTCCAATTTCTCCACATTCTTACCAACATTATTTCCTATCTACTTTATTACAGCTGTGAAGTGAAGTGTGGTTTCAATATGCATTTCCCTGATGACATATTATATTGAGCATCTTTTCATGTGTTTTATTGACTATCTGCATCTCTTCTTTAGAGAAATCTTTTCAGATCCTTTGCCCTTTTTAAAATCAGGTTATTAGTTTTTTTACTACTGAACTGCAAGAAATGCTTACGATCTAGATGCCAGTTCCTTATCAGATACATGTTTTATAAATATTTTCTGTCATTCTACGAGTTGTCAGTTCTCAATAGCGTCCTCTGAGGCACAAAAGTTTTCTATTTGGGTAAAGTCTAATTTATCCCTTTTTGTATTTGGTTGCTTATGTGTTAGGTGTCATACCTAAGAAACCACTGCCTAATCCAAACTGAGAAATGTGAATCCTCCAACTTTTGCCCTTCATGCATTTCTAGATTCCTTTACATATCAATTTTGGGATCAGCCTTGTCAATAGCTGGGGTTTTGACAGGACTATGCTGAATCTGTAGATCCATTATTGCCAGCTAACTACATTAACCCTTTCAATGCATGAATGCAGAATATTTTTCCAATAACTGCAGTATTCTTAAATTTTTTCAACAATATTTTGCAGTTTTGGTGAATAAGTCTTCCAATTCTTTTGTTAAATTTACTAATAAGAATTTTATATTTGTTGGTGCTCTTGTAATTGGAGCACCAACTTAATTTTGTTTTCAGGTTTTTCATTTTTAGTGTATAGAAATACAACTGATTTTGCATATTGATTTGGAGTCTTGCAACTTGATGAGGTCATTTATTATCTCCAGCAGATTTTTTTTGTAGATTCCTTAGGCAATTTTATACACAATATGCCATCTATAAACAAAATAGTTTTTTCCTTTCTGATTTGGATGTCTTTCCTTCTTTTCCTTGCCTGTTTACTCTTACCAGTATATCCAGGGCAATGTTATATAGAAGATGTGAAAGCAGATATCCTGTCTTATTTCTGATCTTAAGGTAAAAGTATTCAGTTATTCACCATCAAATACGGATTTTTCACAGGTCCCCATATCAGGCTGAGGAAGTCTTCTTTCTATTCCTAGTTTGTTCAGCATTTTCATAATAAAAAACATGAAAAGGTATTCACTTCTGTGAGGCCTTTTCTGTATATATTGAGGTGATGATGTGATTTTTGTCCTTTATTCTATCAATGTGGTGTGATTTTTCTAAGCTGAACCAACCTTGCATTTCTGAGGAAATTCAGTAGATAATCATATAAAATATTGTTTACATATTGCTGAACTCAGCTTATAAGTATTCTGTTGGCAATTTTTGTTGAGGGATATTGGTTTGTGGTTTTCATTTCTATGATGTCTTATCTGGTATCCTGGTAACACTGTCTTCACCAAATGAGAACAAAAGTATTCCCCTATCTTCTATTTCTTGGGAAGAGTTTATAAAGAATTGGTGCTAATTTTTCATTTCATTAAGTACTGGGTAAAATTTATCAATGAATTCACCGTTCTTGGCTTTGCTCTGTGGGAAGATTTTTTTCATAATTAATCGAATCTCTTTTCCTGTGACAGGCCTATTCAGACTTTCTTTTTCTTCTGAAGTCACTATAGGCTGTTAGCATGTTTCCAGGAATTTTTCCATTTCCACTAGATTTTAATTTGTTGCCATACAACTGTTCATAGTATTATAATCCTTTTCATTTCCATCAGTTCAGTAGCAACACCCTCCTTTATTTCCCCAAATTAGTCATTTGAGTCTCCTTTCTCTTTTTCTTGGTCTGTCTACCTCGAGGTTTGTCAATTTTGTTTACCTTTTTAAAGAAGTAGCTTTTGCTTTTGTTTTCTTCTATTTTATTTGTTTCAGATCTCCTCTTTATAATGTCCTTCCTATTTCTTCCTTTAGATTTAGCTTGCCCTTTTTCCCTAGAATCATAAGGTGAGGCATTAGGTTATTGATTTGAGATATTCTTTCTTTTTTAATAGAAGTATTTGAACCCATAAATTTTCTTCCAAACACTGTTTTAGCTGTATCCCATAGATCTGGGTGTATATTTTCTTGCATTAATTCCAAACTATTTTCTAATTTCCCTTGTGATTTCCTTTATCTCACTGGTTATTAAGAACTTTGTTACTAAGTCTCCACATATGTTTAGAGACGTATTATTTTTGTTCCTCTATTCTTTCAATACAATCTTCTTTTGTACTAAATACATGTTATCTAGTATACTGTTTCAACATTTTGGTCATTTATTTTATTACTATATTATTTTTTAGCTATTTTCTTAACAGGGAATTAAAATTAGCATCTTGCCTTATAACAATCTAGCCTGGATTAAAAACTACTTAATTTCAATAGTATATAAAAATTTCCTCCTATATAACTTCATTTCCATCCTCTTCCTTTATGCTATTGTCATGCAAATTACAGCTTTTAAAATGGTGTGCCCTCCAACAGAGATATGTAATTATTGTTTTTTATTGTTGTCTTTTAAATTAGATTGGAGGAAAAAAGGTTACAAAATTATTTTTTTAAGTTACAAAATGTAAAAGATACATTTATACAATCTCTTACATACTACAAAGTATAACCTTATAGTTACTACAAAGTATAACCTTATAGTTGCCTTTAATGGTACTCTTTATTACATCATATGCTTTCAAATTACTGTCTAGTGTCCTTTCATTTCAGCCAGAACTTCCTTTAACATTTCCTGTGGGACAGCTAGTAGCAGTCATTCAGGATTTTTTTGCCTGGGAATGTCTTAAATTTCACCATCATTTTGAAGGATAGTTCTTCTTGTGTCTGTGTATATGTGTGTTTTGGGATTTTTTTTTCTCTTTTTGGCTGTGCTAGGTCTTCACAGCTGCACAGAGGCTTTCTGTGTTGTGGAACACAGGCTCTAGGCATGTGGGCTCAGCAGTTGTGACACATGGGGGTCAGTTTCTCTGCGGCATATGTGATATTCCCTGACCAGGTATCAAACCCATGTCCCTTGCATTGGCAGGCAGATTCTTAACAACTGGACCACTAGGGAAGTCCTAAAGGATAGTTTTAGTGAATACAGAATTCTTGATCGACAGACTTTTCTTCCAGCACTTTGGATATGCCATGCCATTGTTCTCTAGCCTCAGTGGTTTCTAATGATTAATCAACTGTCAGTCATACTGAGGATACTTTGTGCATGCGTGCATGCTAAGTTGCTTCAATCATGTCCAACTCTTTGAGACTCTATGGACCATACATAGTCCACCAGGCTCCTCTGTCCATGGAATTCTCCAGAAAAAAATACTGGAGTGAGTGTAGGGACCTTCCTGACCAAGGAATCAATCCCACATTTCATGTTTCCTGTACTGTCATCCCAGTTCTTTACCACTAGCGCCACCTGGAAAGCTCAGATATGCTGCTTTCAACAGTCTCTCTTTACCTCTAGATAGTTTAATTATGATACATCTAAGTTTGAAACTCTGAATTCACTCATCTTATAAGCTAAGGTCAGGAAGGGCAGCGGTAAGGAGATACCCCTCATCCAAGGTAAGAAGCAGTGTCTGTGCTTTGTTGGAGCAGCCGTGAAGAGATACCCCACGCCCAAGGTAAGAGAATCCCAAGTAAGATGGTAGGTGTTGCAAGGGGGAATCAGAGGGCAGACACACTGAAACCATACTCACAGAAAACTAGTCGATCTAATCACACTAGGACCACAGCCTTGTCTAACTCAATGAAACCAACCCATGCCCGCGGGGCAACCCAAGAGAGGCGGGTCATGGTGGAGAGATCTGACAGAATGTGGTCCACTGGAGAAGGGAATGGCAAACCACTTCATTATTCTTGCCTTGAGAACCCCAAGAACAGTATGAAAAGGCAAAATGATAGGATACTGAAAGAGGAACTCCCCAGGTCATTAGGTACCCAATAGGCAACTNAAGAGCAAGGTTCTTTAAGAATGTACTTGGTGAAGTGGGAATAAAAACGCATCTGATTACCTGCGTCAGAGCTGAAGTATTCACTTAAATATTCACTCTGTGCCCGAATTCTATGCTAATCTGCTCAGTGAAGAATCTCCCAGCACCCACTGAATGAAGAGGAGGCAGAGTTTGATGAAACGGGGTTGTTTATTTAAAGGGCCCACGGAGCTCGGCATGCTTGCACAGAGGGGCTCGTGATGGGGTCTTCCTGGAGAACCCTCGAGGGCTTCTAGTTATTTCAAAATTTAAGAATGGATGATGGCACGAGTGAGGTCTTGTTTCTTCCCAACCTTCTAGGATGAGCACGGTGAGGTGACAGGATAATAGAAGCAGGTTTCTCCTTTCGTAAGGCCAGGTTTGTATTGTACCCATGGCTGCCTGATGCGAAGAGCCTACTCACTGGAAGAGACCCTGATGCTGGGACACTGCGGGCAGCGCAGGCTGAGACGGCTGGATGGCATCACGGACTCAGGGGGCCTTGCGGGCACCACCGCGATCCGCCCTCAGGGAGACGGTCGTGATCCCCAGCGTTCGTGCCGTGCCTCCTGTGTTCCAGGCGCCGTGCTCAGCCCTTCGTCCCAGCTGATCCTCACAGTGGTCCTGCCAGGCTGTGTAACTGCTCTGTTTTGTAGATGAGGCCAGTCCCCCAAAGCCAGGCAGCTGTTCCCACGACGCTCCGTCTGGGCGGATTGATGAGTCAGCCCCACGCGTGAAACAGGTGGCCAGGTTTGTCTGTAGGCCCTCTGCTGCTGCTGTTCGGTCGCTGAGTTGTGTCCAACCGTTTCACCGGAGTTTAACCTGCAGACCATTTCACTGGAGTTTAGTTTTCAGAAATCAAACATTAAGCGTTCGAAAACCACCTCTGATGAACTTCCTGAGGACAGCTTGTATTTTCCTCACGTTATCTGATGTGCATCTCACCTTCGCTGTTTTGGTCAGTTGCTGTACTCCTTGATGGAAATACAGCCAGGCTGGGTAGACGGGTTAAAAGAAAGGGCTCGTTTCTTTTTCTCAGCAAAGTGAGGCTCTTTTCTGGAACCGATGTAACAGTGACCTCCTGTGGGAAGAAGCTGCAAAAGTTACTGTAGTCCAGGCGTGAGGTCAGGGCACTTTTGGCTTGTCCTTCCAACCAGGTTTTAAAAATTGTTTAAACAATTCATTAATTGAAGTGTCGCTGATTTGCAATGTTATAGTAATTTCAGGTGTACAACATAGTGGTTCAATATTTTCGTATTTCCACTTAAAGTTATTGCAGAATCGTGGCTCTATCTCCCTCTGCTGTATGATGCGTCCTGTTGCTGGTCGATTTCATACACTGTGGTTTGCGTCTGTTAACCCCACGCCCCTTGCTTGCCGCCCGCCCTTCTCTTTCCCCTTTTGTAGCCACTAGTTTGCTCTCTATGTCTAGGAGTCTCTTTCTGTTTCGCTTGTACATTCATTCATATAATTTTTTAGATCCTACGTATGAGTGATATCACACAGAATCTCACTAAGCACAATGCTGTCTAGACTTACTCTTTCACACGATGTTTGCATGTTGCTTTAAATGATGTTATTTCATTCTTTTTAAGGCTGAGTAATATTCCGCACTGTAAACACACGCGCGCACATGGCACCTCTGTCCACTTGTCTGTTGACGGGCTCGTCCCTTACCTCCGTCCCTGGCTGCCGGAAGCTGTGCTGCAGTGAAGGCTGGGGCGTGTGTGTCTTTCTGGTCTCCTTTGGACACATATCCAGGAGTGGGGTTGCAAGATTGTCTGGTTTTCTGAGAAACCTCCGCGCTCTTTCCCACAGGGGCTGCGCCTTCCAGTTGGTGAAACCAGTGTCTGAGGCTGCCGTCCGCCTGCTCTCAGCCACTGATTCCTGGGCAGAGAAGAGGCCAGGGAACAAAACATCGGAACTAAGGATTTTCTCAAACATATAATAAGGCTGTAAAGTTATAAGCTAAATGCTGTGTGTCAGCGCACCTAAGATACTTAACTTCTTTGTTGTATAATACCTAACAGTTTTTATAGTCTGTAGTTTCTTAACTGTACTAATAAGTCCGGACCCTTGAATGGATTTGACTTTCCACTGTCTTTCGATGGTGGACGATAGACAGGGAAGGTGGATAATCCAGGGACCAGCTTGTTCAGCTTTCACCGTGGTGCTCGGTATTTCTGCAGGCATTCTTACACCCATTGTGCTTAGTGAGAGGACACGAGCTGAGCCGTGGTTGCTGCGCACAGATTAGTGTGAGACCACACGCGTGGGCTTCACCTGCCCTGTGCTCCCTCTGTGACACTGCGCGTGTTGCCCGGCCTCTCACCTGCTCCCTCATCTGGGGTCGAGAGTGCCGACCCCACAGGCTTGCTGTTGTCTAGAGCAGGCTGCGCAGAGCTTGCTGTGGAGAGAGGCTCACAGACCCCACGCGGGTGTGCGTTGCCCGTGGCGCTGGCTCCCCGCTGGTCTGACTGCTCTCCTGCCGAGACCCCCACCGGCCGCCTTCCCGAGGGACTCTCCCCCTCTCCTCGCTTGCCGCCCGGAATCTCCTCCCCAGTGTCCTGGGGACGGGGTTGGAGGCCTTTCACCGCACGTTGCCTCATCCTCTCTCCTCTCCTGGGCCCTTGGGGGTCCACCTGTCCTCGGGGCCAGATTCAAACCCCGCCGGGGTTGGTTCTAGTCCACCCTCCCGCGTCGCCCTTCCGGGGCGCTGTGGTGCCCTGTGCGGGCCGTCCTGATGCCCTCTCTGGAAGCTGCCTCGGGTTTGGCCTCTGCCCCTGAGACGCTGGGGCTGCCGGGCGGGGAGCCTGCCCTGTTCCGCCGCGTCTTCCACGGCACTCGTGTCACGCGTGTCCAATCTGTGCTCTGGTTCCTCCTAACACGGGTTAGGGACTGTTTCACACTTTAAACCTTAGAAGTTAGGGTCATTATTAACACACTTGTTTCAACTATTCAAAGTCATGGGCAGGGCCAGCCTCCAGAGAGCAGGATATCTGGAATAATACTGGTGGGGAATCTTCCCTGAGCCCCATGAGGACGTGCTTGAATGCGTTTCACTCGTCTTGATGCGGGCAGGGTTGGCCTTGGGAGTCAGCGTGATCTGACGCACACAGACATGATTTGATGCACACAGGCGTGATCTGACGCACACAGGCGTGATCTGACGCACACAGGCCTGCTTCACCGGCACACAGATCAGAGCGTCGCCCTGCTTACCTGCTGCCGCCTTCTCTCAAGCTGAAATTTGTCTACCAGCTTGTATTCTGAAATGGCTCTCACAAAATCCAGGGAACATTGTTTACCGTCATGGCCAAGAGGCATCATATAGATTCTGATGTCTGTTTTGAGATTAATTTTCCAAGAAAGCATAAGTTTATTTGAACATGGTTTTTATTTGTTTCTCTGAGGTATTCTGATCATTGACAGTCATTGTTTTCTGTGTGATGAAGGTGGTCATTCACCACAAACCAGAATCTTGTTACTCAAAGGGCAGTCCATGGCTTGCCAGTGTCGACTGTGAGCCGGTTAGAGGTACAGACGGTCAGGTCAAGAATCTGCATTTTAACAAGGTCCATTGGTGACTCCTGTGCGCACCGAAGGGTAAAAAGCAGTAGGATATTTGGTACCTCCTGCAGTTGAAGGATGAAGGGTTCATTCATGTTTACTGTGAAAAAACTCCTGACAGGAAAACAGTTGTGAATACACGCTTGCATATTACAGGCGTGTGAAAGCATTAGTCGCTCAGTCATGTCTGTCTCTTTGCGACCCCATGGACTGCAGCCTGCCAGGCTCCACTGTCCGTGGAATTCTCTGGGCAAGAATACTGGAATGGGTTGCTATTCCCTTCTCCAGGGGATCTTCCTGACCCAGGGATCGAACCTGGGTCTTCCTCACTACAGACAGATTCTTTACCAGCTGAACCCCTAGGGATGGCCTTCATTATATACATACGCACACACACATCCAGAATGCTTGTGTGCACGTGTGTATATGTACGTATGCATGTATGTGGGTGTGCATTTAGTGTGTACATCTTTCCAGGGTTTTGTCAGGCTATTTCTTGGGAACCAGACAATATCCTCTCTTGAACATTTTAAGAACATATTTTCCTTGATAAGATAAATAGGTCTAAGAATAGTTCTTTCCATTAGATTTCTCAGGCTGACAAAATACAAAGCTTGTACTAGGGCCAGTTAGATGAGCTGGGGGGAGGGACATGTGAGGTGCTGGGCATGGCCTGCCTCCCCCATGAGGTCACTGGTCCTCTCCAGATGGATCCCAGGTTCCTGGCCCCTTTGAAATGCAGGGGCCCCGGATGAGACACTGCGTCATGGAAATTCCTCAGTCAGCCCTTTGTCCGCAAGGCATCAGGCAGTCTAACTGAGTAAAGGGGTCATCTGTGAGGCCCTTGTAGTGACGGAGGCCCTTCTAGCATGTAGGCACAGCATCTTGTGGGGGGCGGCTGGATACAGGGCGTCGACTCAGGGTGGCCCTGCTCCCGAAGCTCCCAGGGTTGGGGGGAAGGTCCCTGAGTCTGGAGCTCCTGAATCCACCTGGGTCCCGCCCCTCACATTGGACCAGTGACCTTGACTCTGAGCACGTGTGTGGCTCTCTGATATTTGCTCAGCCAGGGCATGTGTGCTAAGTTGCTTAAGTCATGTTTGACTCTTTGTGACCCCATGGACTATAACCCGCCCAGACCCCTCTGTCCAGGGGATTCTCTAGGCAAAAAACTTGGAGTGGGTTGCTGCTTCCTCCTCTAGGGGATCTTCCTGATTCAGGGATTGAACCTGCATCTCTTGTGTCTCCTGCATTGGCAGGTGGGTTCTTTATCACTAGCACCACCTGGGAAGTTCCAGGGTGGCATTTCCCAAACTTCTGCAGGTGAGAATTGCCCAGTACTTGGTGGCTATTCCAACCCCAGGCCCCTGAAACCACAGCACCAGACTCCACATGAGGGAACCTGTGCCTCTAACGCTCTCTGGGGCTTCTCAGGGACCCCACGTGCCCTAGGGACCCCACCTGATTCCTGTCCAGCTGACTCTCCTTCCGTCTTGGGGCTTGCTGGCACTAGAAAACGCCCACTGCCAACTGAAAAGACGATAATGTGTCTCTGTGGGGGGTTGGTTAGGCCGTAAAACGTATCTGGTCCTTGAAATATCTGCTCTCTCTGTGTGACGTGCACTCATCACGCACCTCTTCTAATCAAGTTAGTCTTGTGACCCCTGACGTCTTGTCTGTGGATTAAGGCTGAGCGCAGCACGCGTGTCAGGAGCCTCCTGGTTCTGAGAACAGGTGAATGCCGGCTGACGCTGTCGAGTGTCTTGCCCTCCGAGTGCTCATTTGGTTTCTGGGGCAACGGCTCCGTGGGGGTCGTGGGGACGCCGGCTTTGGGCTGCATTTCCACCGCCGCCCTAGCTCCCTCGTCTCTGTGTTGGCTGCTGCAGTAAAGCATTTTGTGCCATTAGCTGGGTAGCAAAAGAGGATTCGTGATGAGAAAATCAACAGATGAAGAATCTCAGCAGAAGGAAGATGTTACACAGGGTTTAAGGAAGAACCGGCGGTCGGGTCGCCCTGTGTCCAAGCAGGTGGACGGGCCTGTCTCTGCGGAGAATTACAGTGAAGCAGCTCTTCTGTGAATCGACTTGAGAGACTGGATGAAATCCAGCCTGAGTGCTCTGGGCCCTACACATGTCCACAAATAGCTGGAGAGGGCACCCGTGGCCAGCGGGTCAGGGGAGGTGGTGGTGGAGGAAAGTTTGGGAGGAACATCCAAGCCCAGGTGGAGAGAAGGCCTGGCTCCTGCAGCGTGAGGCCTCTGGGAGCCGACGAAGGCCGGGGCAGTCCCTGTGGCCGTTCCTGCAAACCCTCCCCATTTGCAGCGTTGGGGCCCGAGTGACAGCCTCTGCTTCCCTCCCAGAGTGCTGGTCCCACACCACCCCGGACACCAGTGGCCTCTGGGCTTCCCTCAGCACGGCCCCGACTGAAGCGACTTACCAGCAGCAGCAGCACGGCCTGCACAGAACAGCGGAACCCGGGGGCGGGGCGGGGGGTGCCCTTTGGAGCTGGCGGTGAACTCCGTCAAGGCCAGGACCCAGCCCAGACAGACGCTCTGGACGGGCTGGCCCCGCGGTCTGTGCCCGGAGGCGCAGAGACTCACAGGCTCTGCTCAGGCCGAGTGGAAGGCTTTGCTAAACGCCTCCCAAGAACCATTCCCGCTGGGCTCCATCGAGGAGGACGAAGAAGTGCAGTTTGCGGAGCCCAGCGTGCTAGCTGTCGGCCACCCTGGTGCCCGCGCGCACTAAGTGACCTGCGCACTGGCGATGCTGCCCTCCCGGGGGCTGGCGCGCAGGTGCGCCCAGTCTGAGCGGAAATAAAGCTCATCGTTTAGCCGAGGTTGAAATGTCAAGCTGTCTGGATCAGGAGGAAAACCGGATGGACAGTTCCCAGCGTGGTTCCTGGGGCCAGAGGATCTCCGAGCTCGGGCTGAGTGTCTGGGCCGGGCCTGCAGGCGGGCCCTTCAGGGCTTTCTCGGGTCTCAGGTGAGCGGAGCGGGGTCGGCCCAGGTGCAGGCGGGTGTCCGCTGACCGGCCCCAGCCAGCCGATGCAGCGGCCGCTGTCTTTGGCGCTGCTTCCTCTTCTTGGCCAGTCCCCTTAACGCTCACTTCAGAGCCGAGTTTCCAGGTCCGTTTGGAACAGAGGAGACACTGGGTCTGTGAAGCTGGACTCACGGAATCCGGCTTTTGCCCAGCTGCTCTGAGCACGCAGCGGGAGTGCGGGGTGGGTGGGGGTTGACACGTGTGCCCGGCTCCCCTCTGCCCTCCCTCTTAGGGAGCAGGCAGGCGAGGGAGGGGCATGGAGGGCTGGAAGCAGAGCGAGTGTAGGGGGGTCGCCTAGTCTGGGGGCGCTGGGGAGGTCCCCCAGAGCAATTGGCGTCTCAGCTCTCACCTGACATGCTGGCATTCAGGAGGCGCTTAATGATTAAGGCTCATAGTGAAGGGAGAGGGAGGCGGCAGGAGAGAAGACGCCCTTCCTGACCGCCCGGCCAGGCCGAACCTCGGGGCTGCTCGAGCCCGATACCAACGTGGGGGTATGCTTCCCCAGCTCTGACTTCCTGCTCACAGCCCTGCCCGTATTTAATCCCCCCTGAAAGTTAATTCTGGTGGTTCCAGGCCTCATTCCTGGGACTTCTTAGAAATGAAATTACACCTGGTGCCACTTCCCTTCCTTCTGAAATTACTGTTGCTATATTTTTAGTATGTTTTAGGGGAGTAAAAAGCATTACTTACCTCTAGTTTTCCACATAACCACTTCTGATGACTACCCCTTTTAAATACTTTTTTTCTTTTTTCAGGCCATCCAGTCTGAATTAACTTTTCTGTGAGAAAAGGTCTTTCGTGGTTTATAAATTTTAATGCAGGATGCTAACTGCCAGGATATTTTTGGAGCACAACCAGAGGTTCAACCAGCCTCCCTTAACGATGAAGCGGGGCGGGCCTGCGCCGCACCTGGACACAGTGGCCCTTTCATCGTCCACGTTCAAAGTCATGACACCTCCTAGCTTAACCTCAGGACGTCAGGAATTCTCTTTCAAAACCTGTTTCCTGGAAATGGGTCTTTGCTGTGCTAATGGATACTTTTTCACTCCATATTTTTTTAAGGTGCATAAATTCTATTTTTTCCCCTGGCAAATAGAGAAACCCCAGGGTATGGGGGTGTGTGGTAAGAGCCTCCTCTGTATTAAACAGGACAGAGCGTCCCTGTCCTGGGTTTTTAAATATTTCATTAGCAACCGGGGGTTCTTACACTGACTCCTTCTTCCCTGTCCTCTCCAGACACTGGACTGATTATTTTGATTAAAAGTGCTGAGTAAGAGAATGTGGCCTGAGAATCAGCCTCACAAGTAGATGCCCAAGGCTTCAACCCCAGAGGGCCTGCTCTGGGGCTGTCTAGAGTTCTCCATTCGACGTGCCCCTTAGGGAAGCTGGGTTTTGAGGCCTGACTTCCTCCTTTGTCTTCTCATCCTTTCTTCTCCTGTGCTGAGTGATCCTCCTGGGCTCAAGGGTCACTCCAAGCCGGCAAAGTTCCTTGGTGCAAAATTTTCAGAGCTGCTCCCTCTGGGCGGTAGATTTGCAGGGACGTCCTTCCACGTGCCCGGTGGCCTGACGTCCTGGCCAGCTGGTGACGCCTGTGGGAGAAGTTCCTTCCTCCGTGGGCTCAGCCCCGGGGGCTCAACCACCGCGGACCCTCAATCCACCCGTCGCCTCCCCAGGCGGCTTTGCTCAGCCTGTGAACCACACGCAGCGGATGTCTTGCTGGAACGGCGAGTTTGCTGTCAGCCAACTATCCATTCATTCCTGGGGAACCGCTGACAGTTTACTCCTAAAACTCCAAATAAAACAATGCGTTTGTGGAGGAGCACGGTGGGTGTCCCGGGAGGACGGTGCCTGAGGAGGCGGGTGGTTGCTGGCCGCGTCTCCACCTGGACGGGGCAGGGCTGCTTGGCCCAGGGGTCCTGCTGGGAGGGCTGGCTCCAGTTCTCCTTCTGGGTTATGTCAACGAAGCTTCGCAGAGACCGTGGCTCCCAGCATGGGTTTTAGGAGGATCCTTTGTAGTTTGTCAAAAATTGCTTTCCCAGGGGTTTTGGTGTGTGAACGCTGAGACATACCTCCGAGTGGGAGCCTCCTAGAAGGAAACAAAATAAGGCTTCAGCGTCTCCCCAGGAGGCTCAGAGTCAGTACAGAGCATCTGATGAGATGAGCCCACCATCTGCAAAGTGTCCCCAGAGGCTGAGGTGGGCGTCTGGCCCAGTGCTGCAGGCAGGGGTCGGGCAGGGCTGCCAAGCAAAGGTCAGGAGCCCCTGCAATCTGAATTCCAGAGGAGGAGTGCGTCGACTCAAGCATGCGTATGTCTGTGTAGTATTTGGGGCATATTTATACCCCAGTTCCTCATTGCTTCTCTGACATTCAAATTCCACAGGACCTCCTGTTTTCTCAGTCACGCGGTAACAGGGCGCAGCCTGTGAGCATGAGGTGCTTTGTGATTGTGGCCGCGGGCTGACGCTGGAACCCAGAGGCCAGGTGTGGGCCCAGCTGGTGAGCTGGAACCAGGAGGGCGCGGGGACTCCCATGGCCCACTCCAGGGGTGCTGACGTCCTTGCAGAGTCGGGGGCTGTCACGGCCCAGAGGGGGAGGGGGACATGGCTGGGCTGAAGACAGGGAGGCCTGGGGGCGCTGCGGGAGACAGAGAGAGGCTGACGGGGAGGCAGGGCCTGATGGGCTGGTGTGACGGTCAGGAAGCAGCAGGTGTGACTGTCCTGGGTCTCCACGTTGGTGACGGCTGGATACAGAGGACTTGTGGTCACCATGGTAACCAGGGCGGAAGCGAAATGGCCCCACGGCCCTGCTGGGTTCTGAAGCCCCAGCCTGATCTGGCGGTCAAGTCACAGGATAAGAAGGGCCCCCAAGGGCGCCGGGTGAGATGGAGGTGGCGGGAGCCCAGAATGCAGGGGCAGGCTGGTCGAGGCCCCAGGCACTGATGAAGGCGTGGATCTCCTGCAGCTGCGGTCACCAGACGCTCTTCTTGTTGACCCTCTTCTTCAAATGGTGCCTGACGGGCGGGGCTGTGTTACAGACAAGTGAGTGGCGCCTCCTGAGTGGTGGGGGCAGTGCGCACCCTGCAGAGAGCAGGGAGGAATCGCTGACCCCCAAGCTCTACGTCTGAGAATGGCCTTCCTCCAAAAAAGGACAGACAGGCTGCCCGCCCAGGACCGCCGCCCAGGGCCGCCTGGCCCAGGTGGGGACCTTGGTCAAGCTGTGGTGCCCGCTGACCTTCAGAAACAAGGCAGGTGCTGCTCCCTCCTGCCCAGGGCCTTGGGGGCCTGCGGCACCTTCTGGGCCCTGGTTTGCCCGTGTGGAAGGGAGGCCACATGACCGCCTGGTGGGTTAAGCAGGGGCCACCAGCGGGCTGTCTTGCGTCCTCAGATGGCCGTCGCTGCCAATGGGGACATAGCGGTGAGACGTGGGCCAGCCCCTCCAGACCAGAGCATCAGATCACTGCAAGTCTAGCTCAGGTGATTCTTTGGATTCTAGAACTTGGAAACACGTTTCTTGTGGCAGAGGGTCTGTCCTCAGGGGTTTCCCAGCCCCTTTCCTGGTGCTTCCCCACCTCCCTTCTCAGTACCCATTTTTATGCCCAGAACCTTGTGGGGCTCCCCAGGGTCCCACTCCTTTCTTGTGACCAGAATCACGGAGCAAGAGAATCCAAGGGCCTGTGTTTGAGTTCCCGGTGGATCGCTTTCATTTTCAAGGGTCTCTGATTCAGTTGAAGGAGCCAGTTCTTCAAGAGTCGTGAAGATTGACCAGAAAGAGTAAATTCCTGAAGCTCTTGGGGTGCCACCTGTCTGCCCACATCCGTGTTCCTCGAAGCCCCACAGGGACTCGACGGGGTCCCCACTTCAGAAAGCAGCGGCCTGTGACACAGTCACAGCTTGGAGCTTCAGGGGACTGGTCTCTCCTGCTGGGAGGGAAGAAGCCGGCGGTAAGACGTGGACACAGAGATCTGTTTTGGCCTGAAGGACCATTCAGTTAATTACAGTTAATTACGTCATCAGGTCTGAGGATCCTCAATCCCCCGTGTCTCCCGCCACAGCTTTTGTCTTCTCTGAGTCGGCCACAGGGGACCACATCAAGGGTGGGATTTCCTTAGGCGGATGCCTGACACTGGGATCTGGTTTCAGAAACCACTCACCTACAGTCTCAAGATACTCGAGCCATTTCCTGGCGAAAGGCCACGGCGCTGTGTTCCCGACCCCCTTCCTCCCCGCCACCTACTGCATCTCTGCTGTTGCGACGTCTGTCTGTGACCTGAGACTCCTTATGTTTTCTGCAGTCCTGCAGCCACAGGGTTTCGGTGCTTGTTCTGGACGTCCACAGCTGTGTATGTCGGAGAGGCTGGCTGCTTCCTCGCCTCTTCAGAAACCAGCGCCCTTACCTCTGTGCTGACATGTGCAGCTGGCAATGAGGGAAGCTCTGCTTGCTCCCCGGTGAGACAAGAGACTCTCGAAGACAAGAGGCGAGGAAGCTAACCCTGGTGGGCTAGGAGGACCTTCCGAATCCTGGGGTCTGTCCCTCCTAGGGCGGCCTGGCCGGGCCGTGGGCTCGAACCTGGAGCCGCGTGTCAGGATACCATGAAAGGAGCTAGGATGAGATGCAGTCGGGGCTACCGCCAGCTGTAAGGCCTCTTGCTTTGTTTCAGTATGGAGTCCTGGTGTTTGTTCCCTCGGTACCTATGAGGTTAGCAACCGACCATAAACGTCTGAAGGATGAATTTCTATGATGTGAATATTTTATTAACGGTTGGCAAAAAAAAAAAAANCTCACTTATGGTTCAGTCACTAAGTCCTCTCTGTGACCCCATGGACTGTAGCCCGTCAGCCTCCTCTATCCATGGGATTTCCCAGGCAAGAGTACTGGAGTGGGTTGCCATTTCCTTCTCCAGGGGAACTTTCTGACCCAGGGATCAAACCCAGGCCTCCTGCATCACAGGCAGATTCTTTACCAACCGAACTACGAGGGAATCCCCACTAATTCATAACCAATGATAGCAGACTTGGTTAAAGCTTACTTTTCTCTATTTGTTCTGGTTAAAAAATCAGTGTAAACAAGATTGCAAACTGTTAAACTGATTAAGGGAAAAATATTCAGGGTCTTACTAGGACTTCAATGCCGGAAGATGAACAGGTTGCTGTGATTACAGATGCTGCTGATCTGCTGTCCTCTGCCCTGAACCACACTTCGTAGCTATTGACCTGTGTCACTGAATTAACAGAACTGGAATAAAACTCTTCCTTCTTTTTAAACAAATTTCATAATTTTATTGTTTACATACGTTTGGTCTGCCTGAACTTGGGATTGTGGCGTGTTTAATGAAAATAATAGGAAGACAAACTGTGGAACATGTCATTTCTAATTAATAAACCACTAAACACAGGCAAGGAAACCAGGCTGTAAAGCACCGCGCCTTCTCACAGGCAGTTAATACAGAATGATTTGGCGCATTCAGTTCTGTAGCTAGGTGGGAAGTCACTGTATTTAATTGCGCTCAAGCTCACACGTTTCCCTGTGAGGCGCGCTCTCTTTCCTGTTCCCAGGGCCTGTATCGCAACCGGGGCAGCCGTGCCTCGGCCGCCCTGCGGGAAGTGCGGTTGGTTTCTCTCCCCCAATGACCCCTGCCCTCTCCCTGTCTCTGTCTTTCCTTCCTCGCTGATGAACTCCCAGCGCCCTGGTCCCTGTGCAGGGCTGATTGGCGCGCTTTCTCCCGCGTGTGGGTGGATGGGACTCAAGGATGTGAGCCCAGACCTAGCTACACATCCTGCCTTTTGAAGGGTGTGAGTGTGTGTGTGAGTGAGTGTGTGTGTATGTAGAATGTGGCTTGCTCTCAGAAGCCTGGGAGTTTCGCTGACTCCTTGCTGGTCTGTCTACTACAGCAGTCCTGAGTGAGGCCAGTGGAGTGAAAGAGAAGGCAGGGGGCCGGCCTGGAACATCACGCGAAGGCACCAGTGAGACTAGTGACATTCAGCCTTATGGGTGTGAAATTTGCAGGCTCCCAGACTCCCCAGCAAACACAGCTGCACCGATTTTGTTTCCTGTTGAGAAAATAGACGACTAAAAGCCATTTTTATTCATCAGTTCTGTCAAGTAGGCTTGACTTTTCCCAACCAAACTGGTGTGAGCGAACATGTGATCGATGATCAGAGTCAGCGTGCGCCCGTGTTCATCGGCGTGCGCCCGTGTTCATCGGCGTGCGTCCATGTTCATCAACATGCCGCTCAGAGACAGAAGGGCTTCCCTGTGGCTCAGCTGGTAAAGAACCCGCCTGCTATGGACGAGACAAGGGTTCGATCCCTGGGTTGGGAAGATCTNATCGGCGTGCGCCCGTGTTCATCGGCGTGCGTCCATGTTCATCAACATGCCGCTCAGAGACAGAAGGGCTTCCCTGTGGCTCAGCTGGTAAAGAACCCGCCTGCTATGGACGAGACAAGGGTTCGATCCCTGGGTCGGGAAGATCCCCTGGAGAAGGGAATGGCAGCCCACTCCAGTATTCTTGCCTGGAAAATCCCATGGACAGAGGACCCTGGTGGGCTACAGTCCATGGGGTCGCAAAGAGTCGGACGTGACTGAGCGACTTCACTTTCTAGAACTCACGCCCTAGTGAGTTCAGTACGTGAAGGTTTAGACCCTGAGAGTCTAGAGGTCCAGAGGTTTGGTTCAGAGCCAAGCTCTCTGAAACGCTCCGGCCTCTCCCCACGGCCCCAAGGAGGTTACTGGGGCTCCTGCCACGGACCTGTTTTCCCTGTAGCCTGAGGACTGGAAGGGCAAGAAGTCCTCCTTGAAAGCTTTTTACTTTCTGATGCTCTTGTCTCAACGGCCAACCCCTCTACAAAGGAGGCTGAAGAATATAGTTACTTAGCCGAACACAGAATCCAGGCGTCTCTTAGAAGGGAAGATGGGGAAAGGACATTAGCCAGACTGCTCACAACCCATGACGTGGTCTGTCCAGAGACCAGGCCGAGTGAGCGCCTGGCCCATGGGCAGTGAGGGGCTTCTTCGCGCGTGGGCTGGAGACCCCAGCCCCGGTGTCCCCAGCACTCTGACTCCCCGAGACTGGCGTCTTGGGTGCTGGGTGTGAAGCATTTCCCAGAGGAGGCAGCTCATAGCAGCAGGCGGAACGCTGAATGCGGAGCGAGAGGAGGTGGGCGCACCTCCTGAGTGATGGTCAAGCTGGACAAGCTGCTGGAATTCCTGGAGGCTCAGCTCTCCCCTGCCAGGAGGAGGTCTGCGGACACCTGTTGGCTGGGGGCCTCACACATGGTGCTGCTGACTCAGCATGCCTGTAACTTGAGGAGCCAGGGTCACAAGCCCACCCCGGCCTGGGGGCCCACCGGGCAGACGTGAGGTGCTGGACCTTCACCTGGAGTCCCACATGGTGGGTGCTGGGGTCGACGGCCACAGGGTCATTCCCAATGCCAGATGGCGCCTTGTGAGCCGCTCGGCCTGGGGAGCAGGTGCCCGTCAGATTTCGCGCGGTGCGGGCTGCTCCCTGCCGCAGTCTGCCCGCCCAGGGCCGCTTGCCTATCTGCCCTGTGTTCCAGGAGTTCCACTTTTATGCTGGCTCGTTTACAGATGTTTGATCAGATGTGAACTTCTACCAAGAAGGCTATAAAAAGGCAATTTAACCAGGGAGTCTGAAATGCCAAAAGAGGGGTGGCCTCTACACAAATTATGTACTGGACTTTAAAAATGAACAAAGTTGCTCTTTCTTTTTCATCTCCTTGCGAAGCTCCGAGAAGGAAAGTTCAGGAGTTCACTTCGCCTGGTCGGGCGACGGTCCCAGCAGCCACACCGTCCTGCCTGACCTCAGTTCTCTCGTCCTGACGCAGACTCTCCCTCCTGCTCACCAGGCAAACACCTGGGTATGTCTTCAGGCCGGGCTCAAGGGGCAGCGCTGCCTCGAAGCCTCCACAGCCAGGAGCCCCCGGAGGAAGCCCACCCTCCCCTGGGGGAACCCTGTCTGCGTCTTCACCGTAAGAGCATCAGGCGCTAATTGAGAGCTCACCGTGTGCCAGCCACCAGTCTAAGTGCTCTGTATATGTTCGCTTCACGCTCATGAAAGCTCTGTAAGCTCAGGACCCTTATTATCCTTAGCTTACAGATGAAAATTGAGGCACAGAAAGGTTACGTAGCTTGCGCAAGATCACACAGCTGGGAAAAAGAGCCCAGGCAGGACGTGCATCCGGTCTGTTAGGCAGTTATAACCCGTACGAGATGATTCCTTTAATAACTCACTTCTCGGTTTTTCTCGCTTGATTATAAGGATTTTCCGTGAAGGGCTCTGTTTTACTCCTGTGAGCATATTCAGCATTCTGTCTCGGATTAATGAATGAATGAACGGGTATACACATACCAGCATGGGGAAACAGATTCAGACAGGACAGGAAACTTGAAAATGATGAGAAATTACACTGTGGCTCCAACTCAAGTTTCTCGCCACAGCGAATGCTGTTGATAATTTCCTGTGATTTCTTTTAGGAATGCCAGCATAGATGTATGTGCTTTAAAGAATTCATCCAAGCAGGATCAAACCTTAACACATTCTGTTCATTCCTAGTACATACAGGGCTATTTTTAATTTAGCAAGACTGAAAAGTGTTTCCCATCCATCCACCCATCCATCCATCCGCCAGCAGACGCTCGAGTTTCTTCAACACTTTGGCCATTGTGGATCATGCTGCTATGGACAGGGCTGTGCAGACACATTTCTGCATTCTTGCTTTTAGATCTCTTGGGTGCACACTTGAACGTGGGACTGCTGATATGGGAGCTGCCTGTTAAATCTTTGGAGAATCGCCTCACCCTTTTCCCTGGTGGCTGCGCCATTTTGCGTTTCCACCATCAGTGCACAGGGTTCCGATTTCTTCACACCCTTACCAACACTTACTGTTTTCATGCTAGGCTCCCAGGCGTGATGGGTGTGGTGTGGTATCTCGTTGTGGTTTCAGGCTTATGCTATTTTATTTTTTGTGTCCATGTGGCATGTGGGATCTTAGTTCCCTGACCAGGGATTGAACCCATGGCCTCTGTAGTGGAAGCTCGGGGTCTTACCCGCTGGCCCACCAGGGAAGTTCCCTGGCTTATATTACTCTTCATTCAAGAAAAATCATCTGTCGTTCTGGGTTTGGGTGGGAGTGTTTTAAGCAGCAAGGACAAAAGCAAAGTGCTTCCTGGGATGTGGCTCAGGGTATGTTTGCCAGCCAACGTCTGGGCCCAGAGGAGGAATCTGACCTTTAAACTGGCTGGGAAACCCTGCTCCGCCCCGTCAGGCTGACCCCCAGCGACCTCCCCGGGGATTCCTGAGTGTTAAATCGTGCCCTGACTCTGGGTGGGAACGGCCTGCTCTCACAAAATACTGGTGACCGCTTCTTGCTGGCGTTTATGGCAACGGGAGAGTGTTCTTCCAAATGTCGGGGTCAGGCGTGGATACGCCTCCCTGGAGGGGGTGGACTTGCCCCGGGCAGTGGAGTCTATGCAGACAGCTGAGCCGCCTGTTCTGGGGACCCTGCATCAAGCTGGTGTTTGTGATGCTTTCCTTTTTCCAAAAACACTTCTACATTCGTCACTGTATGTTAGCCCCTCAATGATCTTTGAAACTAGGGGCGATAAACCCGCGTCTCTAACGTGGAGTGCTGTCCACAGGGGATGCAGCTGGTTACCAGAAACGCCTTAGGACCCAGCCCCCTGACTGTGGGCCAGTGACCCATCTGACCGAGATGGTCCCCTTCCAGAGTTAAGATTTCACGCCTTTGAAGAGCCTGCTTTTTTCAGGACTTTTCCTGGCTTCAAGCCAAGTACCCTGTCGAGCAGCGGCAGACAGCCCTTTCTCCGTGGACCCTGGTGGTAAAGACCAGCTCTGTGAAGATGGGCACACCCCTGGGGCCTCCCTAACCTTGGTTGGTGCCACCTGGTACCCCTCACAAGCCTTTGAGACCAGGGCTGGTTAACTCTGCTCAGCTTAAGGTTAGAGACCTCTGCTGATGACTCACGATGGTTAAAACCGACGTCTCCAAACATGAATGCTGTAGACTGAGGAACGCCCTGCATCTTCTCTTCTTGCTCTGTGTAGTTTGAGTCAGAGATCACAGGCAGTTCTATGTCATCGGAGAAGGTCTCTGAGTGACCAGTGGGTCCCTGCTGGACTTAGGGTGGCCTGAAGTAGATACAGGTCTGGGTGGCCTTCCCCAGGCTACTTGCACAAACATAAGCCCACGCATAGCCAGTCTATCTTCTGGAACTTGCTCTCTGCGAGCTGAGTGGCCGAGGGCACCGGGGCTCATGGACGCAGCAGGTGGACGCCACTGATGGACAGAGGCGGCCAGCTGAGTTTGACGGCGTCGCGCCACAGAGGTCATCCCCCCGGCTCAGGTGGCCGCTGCTGAGTGTGAGCCCCGGGGCATGATCAAGCTGTTGTTCCAGGGACAGCAGAGTCCGCGCCCGGGAGTTTCAGGTTTCGTGACTGTCAGTGGGAACACGGTGAAGGTTTCCTCAAATAGACGTGTTCACGGTGTCCTTTTCTGCTTTAAAACAAAAGAGAGAAACCCACCTCATACGCCACCTCTGACATGTTATATACTTACTTGCAAGATATATACCTTTGATTGATTATTTATATCTTTACAGAAGCACCTTCTTTGTCAAGGATACTACGACTGGAGGAAAGAGCTTTTGTTTCCGAGGAAACATAATCACCAGTCACTCTTAGGTTGCTCTTCAGAACGGCTCCCCAGAGCCTACTTAAAAACTATAGACCCAAAATGTTGCCTTATTTCTTTTAAACCAGAGATACCCAACGTTAGCATGACTTAAAAATAGTTTTTAATTAGTGGATAATGTTACGTATGAGATGCCCTTCCAAAGCATCTTAGCACTTTACAGCTTCTCAGATGATACCAGCCTGTGAACGTGTGTTCGTGGCCCTGGGCTGACACCCCACGCAGAAGCTCCTGCAGGGTCACCAGAAGGCTTCCTCCTGTGTCGTGCTCAAACGTAGTTCGAAAATAAAGTCTTGCCCTCATTTCATTCCATCTTTACTGAGCCAGAGGTAAGGGAATTTCATGAGAAAGTTTGGAAGTAACTGGAGACTTGAGGATATGTAGAATATGGACCATCTGAGGGTGAAGACAAGGACTGCTAAAAAATACCTGCACAAATTTATAAGTTGCATTCATCAAGGAAATGTGCTAAACTCATTCTTTCTTCTCCTGAGGTATTAAACTGACTGACGTGAGAGTGCTCCGACTTAGATTAATTTCCGCAACTAGATTTCTTGCCGTGTTTTGTGGGGAACGCGGAGGCACGTGAAATGGCCAGAGCGCAGCGGGTGACGCTGTGATGGGCTGGAGAGCCATCCACAGGACAGGGCCCGGAGCCCTGGTCCTCAGCCTCCTTCTGCTGTGGCTCGGCCAGAGGACGGCTGTTCCCGCCCTGGACTCATATGCACCGCTGTGTGCAGACCAGCTCCCAGCCACTCAAGAAAACACACCTCCAGAGCAGTTAGGGCGAGAGATATTATGAGAATAAACCCACCACTCCATCCAGAAAATGGACGGCCAGCGGATTTCAGTACCCAGGACACTATTAGTACCAGATGTTGGAGCATCTGTGAGGGACCCTAAATAAAACAGGCGGTGCGNTTTCATCTCCTTGCGAAGCTCCGAGAAGGAAAGTTCAGGAGTTCACTTCGCCTGGTCGGGCGACGGTCCCAGCAGCCACACCGTCCTGCCTGACCTCAGTTCTCTCGTCCTGACGCAGACTCTCCCTCCTGCTCACCAGGCAAACACCTGGGTATGTCTTCAGGCCGGGCTCAAGGGGCAGCGCTGCCTCGAAGCCTCCACAGCCAGGAGCCCCCGGAGGAAGCCCACCCTCCCCTGGGGGAACCCTGTCTGCGTCTTCACCGTAAGAGCATCAGGCGCTAATTGAGAGCTCACCGTGTGCCAGCCACCGGTCTAAGTGCTCTGTATATGTTCGCTTCACGCTCATGAAAGCTCTGTAAGCTCAGGACCCTTATTATCCTTAGCTTACAGATGAAAATTGAGGCACAGAAAGGTTACGTAGCTTGCGCAAGATCACACAGCTGGGAAAAAGAGCCCAGGCAGGACGTGCATCCGGTCTGTTAGGCAGTTATAACCCGTACGAGATGATTCCTTTAATAACTCACTTCTCGGTTTTTCTCGCTTGATTATAAGGATTTTCCGTGAAGGGCTCTGTTTTACTCCTGTGAGCATATTCAGCATTCTGTCTCGGATTAATGAATGAATGAACGGGTATACACATACCAGCATGGGGAAACAGATTCAGACAGGACAGGAAACTTGAAAATGATGAGAAATTACACTGTGGCTCCAACTCAAGTTTCTCGCCACAGCGAATGCTGTTGATAATTTCCTGTGATTTCTTTTAGGAATGCCAGCATAGATGTATGTGCTTTAAAGAATTCATCCAAGCAGGATCAAACCTTAACACATTCTGTTCATTCCTAGTACATACAGGGCTATTTTTAATTTAGCAAGACTGAAAAGTGTTTCCCATCCATCCACCCATCCATCCATCCGCCAGCAGACGCTCGAGTTTCTTCAACACTTTGGCCATTGTGGATCATGCTGCTATGGACAGGGCTGTGCAGACACGTTTCTGCATTCTTGCTTTTAGATCTCTTGGGTGCACACTTGAACGTGGGACTGCTGATATGGGAGCTGCCTGTTAAATCTTTGGAGAATCGCCTCACCCTTTTCCCTGGTGGCTGCGCCATTTTGCGTTTCCACCATCAGTGCACAGGGTTCCGATTTCTTCACACCCTTACCAACACTTACTGTTTTCATGCTAGGCTCCCAGGCGTGACGGGTGTGGTGTGGTATCTCGTTGTGGTTTCAGGCTTATGCTATTTTATTTTTTGTGTCCATGTGGCATGTGGGATCTTAGTTCCCTGACCAGGGATTGAACCCATGGCCTCTGTAGTGGAAGCTCGGGGTCTTACCCGCTGGCCCACCAGGGAAGTTCCCTGGCTTATATTACTCTTCATTCAAGAAAAATCATCTGTCGTTCTGGGTTTGGGTGGGAGTGTTTTAAGCAGCAAGGACAAAAGCAAAGTGCTTCCTGGGATGTGGCTCAGGGTATGTTTGCCAGCCAACGTCTGGGCCCAGAGGAGGAATCTGACCTTTAAACTGGCTGGGAAACCCTGCTCCGCCCCGTCAGGCTGACCCCCAGCGACCTCCCCGGGGATTCCTGAGTGTTAAATCGTGCCCTGACTCTGGGTGGGAACGGCCTGCTCTCACAAAATACTGGTGACCGCTTCTTGCTGGCGTTTATGGCAACGGGAGAGTGTTCTTCCAAATGTCGGGGTCAGGCGTGGATACGCCTCCCTGGAGGGGGTGGACTTGCCCCGGGCAGTGGAGTCTATGCAGACAGCTGAGCCGCCTGTTCTGGGGACCCTGCATCAAGCTGGTGTTTGTGATGCTTTCCTTTTTCCAAAAACACTTCTACATTCGTCACTGTATGTTAGCCCCTCAATGATCTTTGAAACTAGGGGCGATAAACCCGCGTCTCTAACGTGGAGTGCTGTCCACAGGGGATGCAGCTGGTTACCAGAAACGCCTTAGGACCCAGCCCCCTGACTGTGGGCCAGTGACCCATCTGACCGAGATGGTCCCCTTCCAGAGTTAAGATTTCACGCCTTTGAAGAGCCTGCTTTTTTCAGGACTTTTCCTGGCTTCAAGCCAAGTACCCTGTCGAGCAGCGGCAGACAGCCCTTTCTCCGTGGACCCTGGTGGTAAAGACCAGCTCTGTGAAGATGGGCACACCCCTGGGGCCTCCCTAACCTTGGTTGGTGCCACCTGGTACCCCTCACAAGCCTTTGAGACCAGGGCTGGTTAACTCTGCTCAGCTTAAGGTTAGAGACCTCTGCTGATGACTCACGATGGTTAAAACCGACGTCTCCAAACATGAATGCTGTAGACTGAGGAACGCCCTGCATCTTCTCTTCTTGCTCTGTGTAGTTTGAGTCAGAGATCACAGGAAGTTCTATGTCATCGGAGAAGGTCTCTGAGTGACCAGTGGGTCCCTGCTGGACTTAGGGTGGCCTGAAGTAGATACAGGTCTGGGTGGCCTTCCCCAGGCTACTTGCACAAACATAAGCCCACGCATAGCCAGTCTATCTTCTGGAACTTGCTCTCTGCGAGCTGAGTGGCCGAGGGCACCGGGGCTCATGGACGCAGCAGGTGGACGCCACTGATGGACAGAGGCGGCCAGCTGAGTTTGACGGCGTCGCGCCACAGAGGTCATCCCCCCGGCTCAGGTGGCCGCTGCTGAGTGTGAGCCCCGGGGCATGATCAAGCTGTTGTTCCAGGGACAGCAGAGTCCGCGCCCGGGAGTTTCAGGTTTCGTGACTGTCAGTGGGAACACGGTGAAGGTTTCCTCAAATAGACGTGTTCACGGTGTCCTTTTCTGCTTTAAAACAAAAGAGAGAAACCCACCTCATACGCCACCTCTGACATGTTATATACTTACTTGCAAGATGTATACCTTTGATTGATTATTTATATCTTTACAGAAGCACCTTCTTTGTCAAGGATACTACGACTGGAGGAAAGAGCTTTTGTTTCCGAGGAAACATAATCACCAGTCACTCTTAGGTTGCTCTTCAGAACGGCTCCCCAGAGCCTACTTAAAAACTATAGACCCAAAATGTTGCCTTATTTCTTTTAAACCAGAGATACCCAACGTTAGCATGACTTAAAAATAGTTTTTAATTAGTGGATAATGTTACGTATGAGATGCCCTTCCAAAGCATCTTAGCACTTTACAGCTTCTCAGATGATACCAGCCTGTGAACGTGTGTTCGTGGCCCTGGGCTGACACCCCACGCAGAAGCTCCTGCAGGGTCACCAGAAGGCTTCCTCCTGTGTCGTGCTCAAACGTAGTTCGAAAATAAAGTCTTGCCCTCATTTCATTCCATCTTTACTGAGCCAGAGGTAAGGGAATTTCATGAGAAAGTTTGGAAGTAACTGGAGACTTGAGGATATGTAGAATATGGACCATCTGAGGGTGAAGACAAGGACTGCTAAAAAATACCTGCACAAATTTATAAGTTGCATTCATCAAGGAAATGTGCTAAACTCATTCTTTCTTCTCCTGAGGTATTAAACTGACTGACGTGAGAGTGCTCCGACTTAGATTAATTTCCGCAACTAGGTTTCTTGCCGTGTTTTGTGGGGAACGCGGAGGCACGTGAACTGGCCAGAGCGCAGCGGGTGACGCTGTGATGGGCTGGAGAGCCATCCACAGGACAGGGCCCGGAGCCCTGGTCCTCAGCCTCCTTCTGCTGTGGCTCGGCCAGAGGACGGCTGTTCCCGCCCTGGACTCATATGCACCGCTGTGTGCAGACCAGCTCCCAGCCACTCAAGAAAACACACCTCCAGAGCAGTTAGGGCGAGAGATATTATGAGAATAAACCCACCACTCCGTCCAGAAAATGGACGGCCAGCGGATTTCAGTACCCAGGACACTATTAGTACCAGATGTTGGAGCATCTGTGAGGGACCCTAAATAAAACAGGCGGTGCGTGGCCTTGCCCTTTGCCTCACCCTGTGCAACGTTCTAAACTCCAGCTAAAGACACGGTGCGGTGTGCTTCCAGCCTCCTGGGGAAGCCCAGCTCCCAGCCGAGAGCAGCCTGCGGGAGCGAGGCGGCTTCAGATCTCCAGGCGAGGCTTCCAGGGCCAGGAAGCCTGCGGCTGAGGGAGCCTTAAGCCGGGCGTAACCGCGGCCAACTTTTAGAAACGAGGCTTTGGGGTCCCATCCACGAGTCTTCAAAACAAGGTTTGGTTTCTGTAGGTTTTGCTCCGAATGGACTTCTCTGATAAACAGACATGTCAACATGATCAATTACTATTTGGGCAAATATTTTAAGGACTTGTAAGAAATTATAAGAAATAATTTATTATTCTCTTCTGCCTCTGGATGGCTCGTCCTTGGACGACAGTGACATCATCTTGCTGGTTGTCTCTCGACCCTGGCTGCCTCAGGCACATCCATAGAAGTTTGGTGCATTAAACGCTAGTTCACAAACCTCGCAGAGGAGCCTTGGCTGTGACAGAACTCTCCACTTAAGACAAAGTTTGCAAATTAGCTGGCTAGGACCTTGACGAGCTAACTCCAGGACAAATGTTCCCCGCCCTTGACTGTGCGTTACCCACATGAGCTGCCCAATAAAATATACAGAGCGCCACTTAGAATGGAATTTCAGAGAACGAATGATTTTTTTTTTTGGTAAAAAGTTATTTGTCATTCATCTGAATTTAAATTTAACTGGGCGTCTTGTGTTTTCCTTTGCTGAACCTCACGAGTCTAAGGCAGGCGCCAGGGCTGGGGTTTCAGAGGTTCTCCAGGTGACGACCCTGCAGCCGGGGTCGCGGGCCACTCTCCTGTGGGGTGCATTTCGACCTTGAACCTGTTCTCATGACCTCCAGTTGGAAGCGTCTGCGCCTCCTTTCCGAGGTATCCCGGGCCTTGGGACCGCAGGGGCCAGTGGCGGGGGTCTGTGACCCGCAGGCGTGGGGAGAAGCAGGAGCTGTGAGACGGCCTTGACATCCCTGTCCTTCCTGAGACAGCGGGCTTTACCCTGGGAACTTCTCCCTGTTAGATTCTCCCGAAAAGCGGTGTCTGTGCCCGGGCGCCGGCTCCTTCCCCCGTCTTGCCATGCGGATGCTGCTCCCAGTCCCGCTCAGCCCCTGGCCACCCTAAGTTCTCGGGGGGCCTCCTACACCCCGGCACCACACCAGGGCACCCCAACCCAGGGAGGCCTCAGATTAGCAGGAGGGCCACGCTTTGCTGGTCCTTCCAAGTTTGATTGTGTGTGAGAGCCGAGTCTGGGCCTTAAACCCCTCAGACTCCCCGCTGGAGACTGCTGCCGCCTCCCGGGGCCCAAGCCCAGCGTCGGGGTCTGTCAGCCAGGAGCAGGCCTGGCAGGGTTTGTCGTCCCGGCTGGAACCCACAGTGGTGATTCCCTGGATTTCTGTTTGCGTGTCTCTGCTTGGTGGTGCCGGTCACACGCCTGAACTGCGGAGCCTGCCACGGCCTGGGGTCTAAGGTGGGCGAGGCTCCATGAGGACAGTGCCCAGTGGGAGGACGGGGACGCAAGCGTGAGGTTAGGCCTGGCCCTGGGTTGCTTTGAGCCGGACAGACCTCTGCCAGGCCGGACACGCCTCCCTGGCAGACCCACAAATAAGACACAGCGCGGTGGATGGAGACTGGAACCCCTGAGGGCAAGCCAACGCAAGTGTAAGATGGTGGGTTTCATTTTAGATTTGTACAGTTTGAAATCCTGAAAGCGTGACCAGTTGGTAAGATCTAGTCATCACTGGAATCATGGCGTTAATCACAGAGTTCTGAGCTCATTTGTCTAGAGTTTAGTCGAAGGTGTCCATGAGTCCTCCAAGGAGAAAAAATGGGCTCGGTGCTCCCAGATGTCAACCACACGGAGGAGAAGCCGGGAGCGGCGTGACGATGCCCACGGCAGGAAGGCGCGCCGGACAGCCGCCAGCCCCTGCTCAGGTGTGCACCTGGAGGGCCACTGCTGCGATGAGGGCTGAGGTGAAGGCACAGCGTCGCCTGCGAGGATGGGACCGTCTGCCATCTGACAGGCGCGTGGCTGATGCAGGGAGGCTAAACTGTTAGATATTTTTACGAGTGACCTATCAGAGGTGCTCATTTAGAAGGAAACCAGATAGTGTTTTCAAGGATGTGAGCTCTGTAGGAAAATTACCGAGGTGTCCTAGCCAGAAGACAAACCCAGTCTTAATAAAGACTTCTGCAACGAGGCGGCGTGGAGGGAGGAGGCCAGAGCTTTTAATTCGAGTTGGAGTACGAAGTAAGGCTCCAAAAGATTAAGTGGAAGGAACATATAGTCCTGGATATAAACAAAACACAGCCCCGTGAGAAGCCCAGCGCTGGCAGAATCCTTGAGCCTGTTAGCAGCTAATTAACTCCTGTGCTAGCTCGGGCTAATGAGACCGATGGCTCAGGTCACAGCAAATGCGAGAGGGGACAGTTCCTTCTGTCTTGTTAGTGGGGGAACGGAAACGGGAGACGTGGTTTTTTTCTTTTTCCATGGCCAAAATTCATGACAACAAAGGCTACATTGTATGGCAGATCTGTGAAGTTAAACTTTAAGCTCAGCTCTCTGGTAGCCTCTGAAAAGATGATTTGAAAAATGACTTGAAGAGAAAGTAACAAAATATAATGCTTAAAGGCAGATTAAAAAAAAAACAATTTTCGTCAGAGAACGTGACTCGTAAGCACACAGTTTTGTTGTTTCTAAGCGTAAGTACGTTTATAGATTTAGTCAGCTTCCCCAGCTTCAGCTTCGGAGCTGGTGTTCTTGGCTAGTACTTGAATTTAGTAAGGAAGCTGATTTAGAATTATGAATTATCAAAGCATGGTTTAGAGGCAGTATATTTAGATATAAAGATGAGACTAATTCTATCCAATTTCCTACTTTTTAATTTTGATAATGTTATTAGATTAGCTGGGGGAAAAGGTTATGTATCCTTTCAGATATGAATTTGGTTAAATCAGTATAGATGGGAGCATTTTAATAAAAATATGGATGATTACGAAATGCATATAAATAGTATGCTGTTTCATTAAATATATATATATCCATGTTATAAAATAAACTAGTCTTAGTTATTTAATCACTTGAAAAGAATTCTAGGTTTTAGAATTTTTGAGTTAAGGATTTTTTTGCAGCTGGAGTCCCTATTTTATAGAACATGGNATTACGAAATGCATATAAATAGTATGCTGTTTCATTAAATATATATATATCCATGTTATAAAATAAACTAGTCTTAGTTATTTAATCACTTGAAAAGAATTCTAGGTTTTAGAATTTTTGAGTTAAGGATTTTTTTGCAGCTGGAGTCCCTATTTTATAGAACATGGATTTTCATAGGAGTTGGAATCCTCATCTGGTTAATTTTCTTTAAAATTAAAAAAAAAAAGCCCCACATTTGACTTCGACATTAATTGTCACAACTTTTAGTGGAGAAAGAACTTTGAGGTGCTACTAAGAGTAGAATTCATAAAAAGGACTTAATATTTTTTATAACATTTACCCTCGAAACTGAACTTATTTATTTTTAAATAACACTGCTTCTCTGTTGCACAGGAAAAATTGGTGCCAATATGAGTAATTTTGTGGGAGTGAATAGAAAATGAACAACAGCAACGTGCTAGCAGGTGAAGAAACGTCCAGGCTCAGATGTGACCGATGTGGTTACAGCAAGTTATATGCTTGTGTAAATGTGCTCCAGCAATAATGAGGTCAGCTTGAGAAATATATTGCTTATAACTGAATTAAATCAAAATGAAAAATTTTACAGTGATTGTTAAACACCAAATTGAACTGATCTCATTAAATGTGAAATTCAAGTATGTTTAGACTTTTGCCTAGATTTTAATACATGAAAATAATGAGGCATGAACAGAAGACTTGGAAAAAGTCGCTTCTAACTTTTTTTTTCTTTTAGCAGTTTCTCATTTCACAGTTTAGATGTGTTTTTCTGGAGTTGGATGAAGTAGCCGAGCGTGTGAGCCTCCAGCGCGCCGTGCGTCTCAGTGAACAGAGGATGAGTTGCTGGGTCGGCCCTGGGGGTTTGATGTGAGCGTTTTGCTCGTGACTTTTCGCCTTGTGCAGTTATCCTTGTGTGTGAGTCAGGTTCACAGAGAAGAGAGAGTTCATTAAACTCGAGGAGGGGGCTGCAGTGGCGTGGAGTGAGAGTAGACGAGGTTTATACGAGGTTGCTAACTGAAAACAGACTCCAGTTCTGGGCTTGGAATACCCACAGCTGCAGTTGCATCCAGGAGGGTGCAGCGCTGCGTGGGCTGCGGCCAGCTGTCGCCTCCTCGTGGGCACTGATTTATTTCCTGCTCTTCCGGGGATAGTCTGGCCAACAGTCTCCAGGAAGACGGCTGAGCAACTGTNGTTCTGGGCTTGGAATACCCACAGCTGCAGTTGCATCCAGGAGGGTGCAGCGCTGCGTGGGCTGCGGCCAGCTGTCGCCTCCTCGTGGGCACTGATTTATTTCCTGCTCTTCCGGGGATAGTCTGGCCAACAGTCTCCAGGAAGACGGCTGAGCAACTGTGTGCTGTTTTTGCTTCCTGTGGGAACCCACGGAGAACTCCAGGTGGGTCCCCCACAAGCTGAGGGAAGTGGACCAGCCCCTCCTCGTTTTCAGATCCCATCCAGCCCAAATCTACTCTATTTGGATACAAGCGCAGGCGCTAATAGAGTTTCCTTAATCCCCACTATTATGTCTTGTTTGAGAAGTTTTCCCTCCAAACAAAAGTTTAAAGTTTACTGGACCTGTGTCCTTCTCATTCTGGAGACCCGATACCAAAAGACAGATTAATGCTTATGTTTATACCGCTTCATAACATACAACAGTTCTGCAGTTGCCTGTTCTAAGTGTCTAGAAACCTGCTGTGTAGTGACGCAGGGGGCAAGGACAGCTGAGTGCACGTTTGGAAGAGGTGCTGCGGTGGGCGGGTGTTCAGCGAGAGGAGAGCAGAGTCTGGGAAGCACGGGGCCAGCCGGCACTGCAGGGCGGAAGGTGCTCTGGGGAAAGTCACCGGTACGTACGAGAACCATCCCTTTAGCAGAAATGCTTCAGCTAATGGGGCGCTCTTTGGTAGAGAACCCTCCTGCCAACGCAGGAGATGGAGATGAAAGAGATGTGGGTTCGATCCGTGGGTCGGGAAGATCTCCTGGAGGAGGGTGTGGCAACCCACTCCAGTACTCTTGCCTAGAGAATCCCATTACGGAGGAGCCTGGTGGGGCACAGTCCATGGGGTCACAAAGAGTCAGACACGACTGAAGTGACTCAGCACGCAAGGTCGAAATCTCCGACAGTTGAGTGGAGCTGGAAAGACTCTCATCTCTCTCGTCTCCAGCTGAGCTGACTTGGCCTACATGCTGTTCAAGGTCTCTTCAAGTTCTAGATAATTTTATGATTTAGTAACTTTTCTATTTCTCTGTTTTATTTTGAACGTTTAAAGCACTGTGTTCCTTCACTGTGAGTTGTGTAGCTGGGATACAGAGCAGGGATGTGTCCAACCCAGCGGACTGGGGAGCAGACTACTTTCAGTACCTTAATTCCTTTGAAACATCTGCTTTAAACCTGTGATATTGCATCTAAGCTGATTTTGTGGGTTTCTCCTTGTTCTGTCTTCGGTCATCGTGGAAAATAAAAAGCGTGTTTTCCGTAATGAAAAATGCTACCTTTCCACATGTATTAGTTTTGTTCATGGACGAAGCGATCTTTTCGTGAGCAAGAGATTGTTGTTCTTATTGGAATCAGTGGATAGCGCTTTCTTTTTTAAAAAATAAATGTATTTTTAACTGGAGGATAATTGCTTCCCGATACCGTGCTGGTTTCTGCCAGACAGCAGGGCGAACCAGCCGGGCGTCCACGTGCCCCTCCGTCGGAGCCTCCCGCCCAGCCCAGCCCACCCTCTAGGCTGTCACGGAGCCCAGCACGGGCTCTCCCTCTGACGCGTGGTGGGCATANAGTTACCCAGAGCGTTCACTTGGCAGCCCCAAAGCAGTGATATACCCTCAGCTCAGCGTAGAGCCCGCTAGTTTGGTCGTGTCCCATTGGGGTGTTAGGAAAACAGCGTTCTGAGGCAGCTGTAATCCCCCCACACAGAGCCACGGCGATCCCGCAGCACCAGCTCAGCAGAGCGCCAGCGGCGCCGGGGAGCCGGCCTCCAGCGGCCTCCTTCCTGCGCGTGGGTTCAGCGGGCCTGCCACGCGGTGCCTCGGAGCGGAGTGCAGGGAGGGGTCTGCACCGGGCAGGGATGGTGCAGGCATTGGAGCTTCACCCTGAAGCTTCTGTTCAAACAGCAAGGAGAACCAGAGCGGCCACGTGTCTGGAGCTCGTCGGGCCCAAGCCTCTAGATGTCAGTGTGACACAGGAAACGCAGCTACGACAACCTGGGCAATGGGGAGGCCCTCCCAGCAGTCACGAGGCGAGGCTTTCCTGAGACGCCACCGAAGGCGGAACACAGCCTCGCTTGCAGACTGGGTTCTCACCCTCCTCCGCGTCAGGAGTCCTCCTGTCGGTCAAGTCAGACCGTGGCACCGAGCGCGCGTCCTGGGGGCACCCACCACCGACATGGAGGCGTCCCTGGGGGCAGCACCCGGGGTCAGCGCGCCACTTTATCCGTGCTGCATATTTTGATAGACTGGAATCCACTGGCACGCTCCAGTTTCGTTCCTACGTCCACCTGTGCTTTTCCCAGCACATTCATGCTGCTAAGTTGCTTCAGTCGTGTCCGACTCTGTGCAGCCCCATAGACGGCAGCCTACCAGGCTCCCCATCCCTGGGATTCTCCAGGCAAGAACACGGGAGTGGGCTGCCATTGCCTTCTCCAACATTCATGCCATCCAGTATGAATCCAGAACAACACCTGCCTGCCAGGGATTCCCACTGCAGAAGAGAAGGGTTGAAAGACAAAGCTACCGCACACCTCAGTTCGTTAAAACTTCCCTATCTGACGCAAAACCTGAATGAAATTCTCTTTCTCTCCTTTCTTCCGTATTGATTCTGATCTTCTGACTGATGAGTGTTTATTTCTTTGCTTACTTGTTTCTATTTGACGGCGTTGTCTTGTAACCTTTTGTCTTGTCTCCTGAGGTGCTGGCTGTATGGTAGACTCTCCATCAATGTTAATGATATACCTGGCCTATAATCTTGTTTCTTTTTTCAGTGACAGTGCAGCTGTAGTTAAGAGTTAAAATCCTGGTTATGCCATTTCTGAATTATATAACCCTGTGAAATTATCCAACTGTATTATAAAATGGAGTTAGCGGTATATATCTCAAAGTTGCTATGAGGAACCAGAAATTAATGATGTAATGTACTTAGGAACATGCGTGGTATATAGTTGGTACTTAGTGTATACCAGCCATCTCCATCACCATCACCACCATCACCATCATCACCTCCACCAGCATCGTATCCCTGAGTAAATGCCAGGGCTTCAAAGATGAATCTGTCTTTTTGCCCCCTTGAGCCCTACAATCTAGTGGGAAGTTGATGATAAAAACGTTAAGTGAGGGTTACCTGCTGTCTGGGGGACGTGCTGACCCCTGTGCTTGTACGCAGAGGGGAAGCTGAAGGACACGGTCCTGGCTCTCACTAAACAAGAGGAAGTTCCAAACTACCAGGCTCTAATCTCTTTTGGTTTCCCGCAGATTTACTAAACATGCCTCTGTGTTTGAAGGTCCTTATCTGAAAAATGAAAACGCTCTGAACCTATTGGGCTGCCTCTTGAACTGTTTAAAAGCGCACTTATAATCTGTCTTGATATCTGTGACCTGCCCTTAACGTAGTGTTTCATGCTTGCGAGTCACCCACAGGCAAATTTTGCTCTTTCCAAATTCAAAAAAAAAAAAAAAGAAAAGAAAGACTAATTCTTTGAGCATCCATAGAATTTCATTAATTTATAACACATAACTTCAGAACTTGTGATGATTTGGGTGGATTGGGCTACTGTTTACCTTTTATGTGGTATTTAAAAAGGGTTTGGTAAACTAACTCAGAGAAAGCAGGACCGGGAGAAGAGCGCTCATCTCCTTGGAAAGGGGCCGTCTGCTCTAAGCGGGTAGAAGCCTCTTTCGTGAATGCTTACTCTAGTCTCCTACTCTCTGATTTGCAAAACCCAGTCACATATAGCCTCTGATTTTCATTTGATTTATATGTGAATGATGTCAAGACAGAATAAACAGAGGTCAAGGGTAACGTGCACATTGTCAATATCCTTTAATCTATCCAAGAAGATGAGCCTTCTTCTACAAACAATGCCAGAGTTTTATAAAGCTTCTTTTAAAATAGTTCATTCGCTCTCGCATACTCTAGTTGCTACAGGACGTCATCAGTTCCGACTGCTCTGCCTCTAAGTTGCTATTTATTTTTGGTATTTTTGTCTGTGTTCGAATTGTGTAATATAGTGCTTCTCAATCTGGGGTGAATTTGTCTACCAGATATTTAGCAATTTCTGGAGGCATCGATTTTGGATAGTCCACCTGGGGGTTCTGTGGACATCTGGGGGGCAGATGCCAGAGATGCTGCCGAGCGTCCTGTAACTCTAGAGACATTCCCCACAGTAAAACCTTCTCCAGCCCCAAGTGGTCAGCAGAGCCTGCTGTGATGTGTGCTTCCCATTGCTGATTACCCCGTCGTGTCCCCACAGGCGAAGGAGCACGCGAGGTCACTCCCCGGCCTGCAGGAGACGGCACCTGCCCCCGACGAAACGACAGCGGCGCCCGCAGGTAACCTTTCTGTGAGAGTAGATGCTGATGGATGACGAGAGCTCTGCCGCACCGGGCCTGTCGTTGTTCTCATCCAGAGGGAGGTGCGCTTTCGTGAAGGCCTGTATTGGGTCAAGAGCTTTATCTGATTGGCTTTGGGTCCTCCCTGCTGCAGACCAGAGACTCTTTCGGGGCCCGGCCCTCAGTCCACCGGCCACATGCTCTCCTCCTTTGCTTTCCAAAGCTCGTACCTGCCGATAAGGAGACGCCTGAACCGAGGTGCCATTCTGTGAAGCCAGAATGGCACCGGTCACGTGCGCCCTTCATTAAAATATTTTGTGTCCTGTGGTGGCTTTTAGAGAGATCTTCCCAGAAGGACCTGCCCTCCTCTGAGGAAGAAACGTTTAACAAGCTCGACGAGAAGCAGGCTGAGAAGACCCCTGCGTCTCTAGCTGAGAGGAGTTCCGCCACATTTCAGACAGAAAGATCCCATGATGAACCAGGAGATTCTGCCCTCAGAAATCCCACAGAGCCGAGAGAGAGTGAGGACGGAAGAGACATTTCATGCCCAGGGAGACTGAGCCGACAGGACGCTCACAGCTCTGGGGCTGAGCGAGGCTCTGCGGATAAAAGTGAATGTCTGGTGTTCAAAGGGGAGCCCTAAGGGAGAGCCTGGTGACGGGGGAGCTGAAGAAGACGGAGGATCCGAGATGCCACACAGAACAGGGCCGGCCAGGAGTTCACATAAAGAGCGGTGTGTTGATAGAACAAAGGGTGGTCAACCCCACGAAAGGTGGGGTTTTCAGCGTTCGCGTCCCCAGCCGCCGTTTTCTGTAGATCTAGGAGCCGTTGCAATTTAAGGCCACACTGAAGGGACTCTTCAAAGTGACAGTTTAGAAGCTGCTTCCCGAGTGGTGTGGGATGTTCTTGCCATTATTTTTTCTTCTTGCTGTGACACTTTCAGGCAATTTATCACTTTCTATGTCTCCTACCAACTGACAGACAGATATGGTGATTACTAGCAATCACATTTTATATTTTCTAAACATCAGGTAAAAGTTTCTTATTTTTAGCAATATAGAGCACATCCTTCCTGAGATCAATAACTAAACAATGATCAGATTGATCAGATGGTACACTGGCTGCTTCCCAAGAATTGTGAGGACTGAGTTCGAAGTAGGTTATTTAATGCTTCGTCCTCATCTGCGAAGTTTCACATAGAAATTCAGGCAATTACGCAGCCAACTAAAATGAATGAATCTATGTTGTGATCAACTAAGAATCTACTTGAAACAAAAAGCACCCAGATCCAAACATCTATGGTGTTTTTTAGGGATTGAAGATATAATCCTTATTTCCTTTTTGAATAATGTATTTCGGAAGCTATTTGTAGAGAAGTCTAATTTTTCAAGAGTTAAATGTCAACACTAATGTTTACAAAGGAAGTCCATCACTGAAGAGATGGGTTTAGTAGAGCCTGGAGGTGTTGGAAAGTGGACATTAGGTCAATTCTTTCACCAGGAGGGGCTCCTCTCACTGCTGTACTTTTCAGAGACCATTGCTTTTTTTTTTTTAATTGCGCTTTAATGCGGTGGATTCCCTCTTCTTTAAGGAAGAAAGTGAAAAATGAAGATCAAATTAATTAGGGAGTCATGAAATGACTGCTGTTGTAAAGGGTCTGTGGGCTAACTCGGGGTTGCCATGAGGTCGTTAGGAAGCGTCTCTAGGATGTGGGCTATCTCCAGCTTCTTGGGACGATGGGGTGCACGCAGCTCCATCTCACCCCAAACTCTGACATCGCCAGCTCCCTGTCTTGAAGCTTGTCCCATCAGCAAAGCATCGTCGTGAGAAAGCTTTCCTGCTCAGAAATGTGACCATCTGAGGGTTCTCTCTTGGGAATGTTGAGAGCTGTGGCTGGATTCTATTTTCCAGGCATGTCAGCTCCGTAAAAGCCACGCCCCCATCATGAGCCGTGGGAAAGGCAGCGACAAGACCCGTCTTGCAGAAAGCTGATCCAACAGAGGCCTCAGGAGGTGGGAAGAGGAGAGGCAGCGAGGAGAGCTTGGTCCAGGAGGAGAACAAGAAGTGCAAGATACCATTTGTGTTTGTAACTCCACGACTGTTTGGAGGGCGGTGAAGAGACAAGAAGTGCAAGACGTGGCGGGTAAAGGAGCCGGGGGCCTGCAGAGCACACCGCAGGCCAGCCGCACTGTGGACTCCCTGCAAGGCAGAGCCCCCAAGCCCTCTGGAGCAGAGGCCCCCAGGCAGCAAGCTCTGGAGACCCCCCTGGGTAGGAAACGACTTTGGTTCTAGCCCTTTAAAGCATCTGAACCTTTTCCAGCAGCATTTCTGACTAAACTTCACTTAGACTAATGTCCTGCAGGAGACCTTACAACATATCGATACCATTTGTGTTTGTAACTCCACGACTGTTTGGGGGGCGGTGAAGAGATAAGGGCCGCCATGAGGAATCTTTCCTAGCGTCTTCATTTTCCAGCATATTTATGGTGTGAGAGGAGAATGTCCTCATCAGATCAGATGCCCAGAGATCAGTATCATTATCTGAATCTTAAAAAAATACGAACTCTTGGCAGAGAGCCTAGCACACGGCACGTGTTTCGGGATTTCATTCTGAATAAATGCGAATTTCTAAAAGCAAACTTATGATCGGCTCACTTCCCTCTGTACCCTTTGGACACATGTAAGAAGCTGCATGCGGTAGGTGATTAAATAATGAATAAATGGAGAAATGAATATGTTCATGGCAAGAAAAGTTTTACAGTAACTCTGGAAAAGCGAAAAGTGTACTGGAAGAATATTAGTAAGTAGCTACGTATTTCAGGGCCTTCCAAGCTGGCGCAGTGGTTAAGAACATTCCAGCCAATGCGGGAGACACCAGTGTGACCCCTGGGTCAGGAAGGTCCCTGGAGGAGGAAATAGCAACCCACTGCAGTACTGTTGCCTAGGAAATCCTACGGACAGAGGGGCCCGGCAGTCTACAACCCATGGGGTCACAAAGAGTTGGACATGACTTAGCGACTAAACAACAAAGTATGTCAGAAAAAATCCCGCTGTAGACTGGAGGTTAAACGCTCAGGCTGCGAGGTCGAAAGTGGGAGAAATTTGCGAGCTGGAGAATATGCGCTTAGCCAGTGTTACTGGGCGTTTTGCTTCTAGTCAGGAAAAAGTCATCCTTGTGCTTAGTCGCTCAGTCGTGTCCGACTCGCTGCAGCCCCAGGACGGTAGCCCCCCAGGCTCCTCTGTCCCCCGGGATTCTCCAGCCAGGAATGCTGGAGTGGGCAGCCTTTCCGTTCTCCAGGTGATCTTCCCAACCCAGGGATCAAACCCAGGTCTCCTGCATTGCAGGTGGATTCCTTGCCAGCTGAGACACCAGGGCAGCCCCTTTAAGCTTTAAATGTGTCTTTTTTAAAATTAATTAATTTATTTTTTTTACTTTATTCTACTTTACAATACTGTATTGGTTTTGCCATACATGGACATGAATCCACCACAGGTGTATATAAAGGCCAAAATATTTTGGAAAGTCACGTTTAGTAATATCAAACCTTTCAATGACGGAAGAAATTTTTCATTTTTTTCCGTCTCTACTTTAATTAAAATTGTGGACGTTATCAGTTGTGCTTTTAAAAAAAATGGGTCAAACAGTGTCAGGGGTCTGAGTGGAAAGGACTCAGACTTGGAAGTATCACATGTTTGGACACTATATGGAGGTCTTTGACTGTTTTGTTGTTTCTGAAAGCTGTCCCGGAAAAGGTGAGGACTGAGGTCCTGACAACCTTTATCAAAAGTGTCAGGTGTCACCCTCATGATCCACAAATCACGATATGGAATGAAGATCTATGTTCCCTGGATCTTTAGAAACCCAGGGGGCCGCTTGCATTTTGCTTCTGCGCGAGCACGTTGGCGCGCGGGCCGCTGCTCACCAGCCCTCCTCTCGCCTCCCAGCCGACGCGCCCACGCCACCCGCGCCCTTTGACCACCGCATCGTGACAGCCAGGCAGGCCGCCGTCAACAGCTTCTACACCGTGAGCAGGACCGAGATCTTGGGAGGGTGAGTGCCGCTGCTCTTCAGCACCCTCTTGACAAGGAAGAAAGAGTGCTTGCAAAGACACAGGTCTTTTTTAAAATTCCTACTTGTTTTATCTTTCTATTTCTACTTTCCTTGGTTTTTGCACTGATTTTTCATGTTTTTAAATTTATATTGGAGTATTGTTAATTGTGTTAGTTTTGGGTGTACAGAAAAGTGGTTCAATTACATCTATATATATCTATTTTTTTCAGATTCTTCTCCATTACAGCTTATTATAGAATGCTGAGTAGAGTTCCATGTGCTATACAATAGGTCCTTGTTGGTCATCTATTTTATATATAATGATGTTCATAGGTTAATCCCGAACTCCTAATTTAGCACCACGCCACCCACCTTTCCCCTTTGGTGACTGTAAGTTTCTTTTCTAGGTGTGCGAGTCTGCTTCTGTTCTCTAAATACGTTAGTTTGTATCGTATGTTTGGACCTGGTTCATAAGGGGCATCACACGGCCTTTGTCTGTCTCTGTCTGACTTAGTTTGCTTGGCATGCTAATCTCTAGGTCTATCTATATTGCTGCAAATGGCGTCATTTCCTTATTTTTATGACTGAGTAATATATAAGCTGGAATCAAGATTGCCGGGAGAAATATCAATAACCTCAGATATGCAGATGCAACCACCCTTATGGCAGAAAGTGAAGAACTAAAGAGCCTCTTGATGAAAGTGAAAGAGGAAAGTGAAAAAGTTGGCTTAAAGCTCAACATTCAGAAAACAAAGATCATGGCATCCAGTCCCATCACTTCATGGGAAATAGATGGGGAAACAGTGGAAACAGTGGCAGACTTTATTTTTGGGGCTCCAAAATCACTCCAGATGGTGACTGCAGCCATGAAATTAAAAGACGCTTACTCCTTGGAAGAAAAGTTATGACCAACCTAGACAGCATATTAAANTGGGAGGTGGTGATGGACAGGGAGGCCTGGCGTGCTGCAATTCATGGGGTCACAAAGAGTCAGACACAACTGAGTGACTGAACTGAACTGAACTGAAACTTCATGAACCTTCTCCAAAATTTTTCAGACAAATTTAACAATCTTACACTTGCTTAAATTAAAACTGTTGCAAGAAGTTGAGTATTCAGGAATGCAAAGCAAATCCTGAGGATTCATGCACAATATTTCACAAAGAAGCTCCCCGAAATACTTGCTTATTGATACATCTCTGAAACCCTGTGTCCTTGGGACCCTGGTACCAAGTGAAAATGCTGCTAACCCTCATATGCTGATAATTCCTGCAATATATAGAAAATGTGTAGAAAACATTGCCACACCAAAGAGTAAGCAGTTTCAATGCACTGAGTATACATTTTGTTTTTAAATAACCAGCTCTGGTTAAACACATGCCAATGGGTTTTTTTTTTTTTCTGGGTTTCATTACTACACAACCCAACATGCTTTTTATTTTATTTTATTATTATTATTATTNGACTTAGCAGCAGCAGCAGCAGAGAGACACAGCTGCAGACATGTCTGGTGGGCAGGTCAGCGGCGCGCAGATGTGAGGAGCAGGTGCCTGTCGAGGGCGCTGACTCGGGACTCGCCCCCTCTCCCCCGCAGCGTGGGCGGAGGTGAGCTCTTCGACCGGATCATCGACGACAACTGCAACCTGACCGAGCTCGACACCATCCTGTTCATCAGGCAGATATGCGAGGGGATAAGACACATGCACCAGATGTACATCCTCCACTTGGACCTGAAGGTAGGGTGCGCTCTTCCCAGGGGAATCGTGAGCCTTTCCCCCGGGTGGGTCCATGGGCCCCATCGAGTACCGGACACCCGCTTGGGAGACAGAGCCTGTCACTGGGTATGTATTCGGGAAATTGAAACTCTGGACTCCTAGCCTCTTCTCCCTGTTCTCAGTTTCTGCCACTCCCTGGTATGTGCTTGTCTCCACCCTTAGGGACTGCTGTTCAGTCTTATTGTGAGTTGCTTATGTTAAAGGACCTCACAGGGACGTGGTCTCTACCGTCACCCCGGCCTCATCGCCACGGTCCTGGCTGCGTCCTCTCATCCTCAGTCTGAGTAGGCGGGAGGACTCTCGCCGGCTCGGAGTTCCCTGGCTGCGGCCAGACTTCCCAGCTCCCCGGAATCCCCAGCAGTCCTCTAAAACCCTCCAGGAGACTCTGGACTTTAGGGATCATTTTTCTATGAGCATGCTAGAGCCGGGAGGAGGACGCTATGGCAGAACGGGACCCAGGGCAGCTGGGGGAGGCGCTGAGAGGCTGAGGGGCAGAAGCGTGGTGGGTGGGGCTGGGCGCCGCCCTGGGAGCCGTGCGAACCTGTCGTAAACAGTGGGGAGCCCACCCTCTTTCTCTTATTTCACGACCTCTCCCTCGCGCTCTCTCCCGTTACGAAGTCCCTGTAATCGGGCTGTGCGTAGTTACGACCAGTGAAATACGGGCCCAGCAACTCCGAGCAGCTCTCATGTCCTCAAGGCATCTTCTTGTGTGGCTCAGTCGTTTTCTCATTTCTTTGTTTGCACAGTGGGACACTGAGATAAAATACACATTCTGTAGAACAAACCATCTACTGCAAGTCGTCGGGAATCGCAGAGCTGATCAGTTCAGCTCCCTTGGCAGTTCAGCTCCCAGGGCCTCTATTCCTGCAACCTGGCTCCTCTCCCGTCCTGGTTTACGTGCTTGCCTCTCCCATCCACAGAGCAGGAGGAAGTGGTCGGTAGGATGACAGAGGCGGAGGTTAAAAGTCATTAGCAGAGCCCATGGCTACGAACCGGTTTGATAACGCACTTTCACGGAGCATTTTCATTAAGTGTAGATACTCTCCAAATATCCCTAAAGGGGTTTGATTGGCAGCTGAAGCAGGGACCTGACCCGTCATAAGTCAAACAGCTCCATATGTGGCTTCATAATGTTGATTGAGGACTTGCAACGGGCAGTTTAGTTGTAGCTCGTATGTAAAGATGCAAGAAAGGCGACAGCTGGATGGATCATTAAGGACCGGGCGCCCTTTCAGAAAACTCCTTGGAAGGAGAGGGGCCAAAAATACCAAGGGCTTGTCTCTCTGTAGGGGAGATTGTAGGTGACTTAAAATGGTCTCCTTCTTGCATTTTTTGTGTTTTGTAAATCTTATTCCATGAATATGCTTTAATTTTATAATTAGAAAAAATTTACCTTTGTGAAGTGTCCGCAGAGCTGTCTTTTTTTTTTAACTCCGCAAACAATTCTTCTGTGTCGCGGCGCTTTTTGGCAATTGGACAGCTTGATACGTAATCAATCAGTTATGTAAGCGTGAGGCCAAGCCTTCCTGTGTAGCACCCACTCCCCTATAAATTGCCTTTGCCTAGAGACATCTGTTTTAGAGATATTTTAGAAAACAAGCTTCCAATGACAGTGTGCCCAACCAAATGGACAATTGAATGTTGACAAGCAGATGCTGTTAGAGCTGGGACAGAGGAGCCCGGCCGGCTACCGTCCGTGGGGAAGCAGAGGCGGACACGACTTCGTGACTAGACCGCCGCCACCGAGCTGGTGCTAGCTCACCTCATAACGCGTTGCGGTGTTTCTGACCTCACTCTACCCTCTCCTCCACCCGGACAGGCAGGGCAGGCGGCAGCCACGACCCCATGTGAAGGGTGGGGCGTGGAATCCTGGGGACTTGGCACCTCGGCTAATGCCCCCTCCTAGCGCTTAGGGAAGATTTGGGATGAGTTACAGCTTGAGAGTTCAGGCGGTTCTTTGAAACCTTTGTTTCTCTTTTAAGGATGACCTTGACCTTCAGTCGGATCCCCCATGTTTGCCGCCCCCCAGGTCTCCCGTCCTAACGTGGGTGGGTGCACTTCTCAGATGTTCTATAAACACTGAGGCACAGTGCTATCTACCTCTCTCCTCTGCACCCCGAGGCCGTCCCGTTGGCAGGGCCAAGCCTTTCCAGAGGCAAGCTCCAAGGGAACGCTCAGTCAAGGCTTTTAGGCACGGAGACCAAACTCTCTGGAATCGCCGAGAATGAAGAATGGACGGGGGCGGGGGATCCTCCCCTTGCAGATGGCTTTCCCATAGATGCGCGCAGGGAAGGGAAAGCCTGGGGGTCAGGGCTGCTTGCAGGCGGGTGCGGGCCCGTGTGGCTGGCGGAATGCAGCAGGCCATTTCTCCTGGAACTCATAAATCCTCGGGAAAAGCAGTCCTCCAAGAAGGGGAAATTCATACTTAATAATTTTAGGGGGGCGGATGTCAAGTCTGAGACGGCCTCCACCAGGCCGTTTGGAAGGTCCTGAGGCCTTGGCGGGAACTCAGGCATGGTTGTCAACAGTAGAGCTGGTGGGGGAGGGGAGGCAGGGCCCTGCGAGCTCGGCAGGGGCCCACAGCCTCATCCACCACATAATTAAAGGGGAAAGTGCCCACACAGACAAGCCCGCCCCAAAGTGAAAGGCCTGATATGTTTTTCCTGAGCATCGTTGTATTTTTAGTTGTGGTTCAAGGACAATTTGAGTGAAGGATGGTTGTTTTCATTGCTAATGTGTCTCTTTCTCCTGGCAGCCTGAGAACATCCTGTGTGTGAATCGAGACACTAAACAAATAAAAATTATTGACTTTGGATTGGCCAGAAGGTATGTCAATTTGGACATAGGTGTATGAATTGGGTTAGAGAACATGATGGGTGATCTTTCTTTGCAAAGATAAATCTGATATACCCCTTGGTTTCGTATCCCTGTTTAGAATTAACCAAAATTATGTTTCAGCTTTAACTTTGCTGGCTTCAGAATTTGAACATTTAGGAGTTTCTACAGTGCATGCAAGAAAAATATGGAATATTAAAACCTAGTATAGCGCAGTTATTAAATTTAAAGACATTAATCCATAATTTGTAAGAGTTTGTCTTAGTCTTCTGTATTCGGTCCACCTGTAAAGAGAAGATTTACTTTAAGAAAGTAATTGCGTGAGCAGGATTGCCAAGGGTTCAGGCAGGCATGAGCTCCTTGAGGGAACAGAGTTCACACGGACCTCAGTGCGTGAGTGAGAGTATCAGACGGTCGTGAACGGCTGCGTCTTCTCTATTCATTAAACTAGGCTTGTTGAGCTGTTGACAGGGCCCAGTCTGTTATCACGGCTCCTTCGGTCACACTTCACAATGCAGGTGTTCTGATTATTCCGAGTGGCTTTTCTCACAACCATTTCAGATTAGTAAGGATCTCTAGTGAGAAGCTTCATTACCGTTTCAGACCCTTCAGGCTCTCTGGTGGGAAGCTTCGATACCAGTTTTGGGCAGTCTCTCTCTAACATACGATCTCCTCTAACGTCTGTTTACATTGAATGTGCTTATAGACTGCATCCTCCCGTTTCCCCGAGTTTTGATTTTCAGCTGACCCTCTTCATTCCTCCGTGTCATCTCCTAAATTTCAGGTACAAACCCAGAGAGAAGCTGAAGGTGAACTTCGGAACGCCCGAGTTCCTCGCCCCCGAAGTTGTGAACTACGACTTCGTCTCCTTCCCCACTGACATGTGGAGCGTGGGCGTCATCACCTACATGCTGTAAGCAGACCCCCGGCCCCTCGGATGCTGTTCTCAGTTGCGGTGTACATCCCATCTGCTATTTGAATAAAGCCCTATGTTAGATTTTTCAAAGATAAACAACTCTGCCCCACACTCAGGCACTTCCCATGTTCTATTGAGTCTGGTGGGTAAAGAAGTAAATTCTTTCCTTTTATCATCAGAAAAAGTAATAGTCTCTCTTCTTCACTAATCACCCAGATTCCTAGACCACCATCCTATGCTCTAAGAGTAACTTAAAAAACACCCCCAACTGTGTCCTGATCGCCTGAGTGATAAAGCAGCCTCACTGTCCAAGGTGGTGGTGTTCCTAGCATCTGCCATCTGAGGACGTGATGGCACACTGTAGTAACACACATTAAAAAGGCATTCGTGTTATTCTGTGAGATTCGTGTTTGAGGGCGGCTGTGCCTTCATCACAACCACTGCTTATAAACAAAAAATTATGCTCGCGAGTTGCTCATTTGTGTCCAATTCTTTGTGATCCCATGGACTGTAGCCCACCAGGCTCCTCTGTCCATGGGTTTCTCTAGGCAAGAATACTGGAGTGGGTTGCCATGCCCTCCTCCAGGGAGGAAGGTCTTCCCAACCCAGGGGCTGAATTCACACCCCATGTAACTCCTGCATTGCAGGCAGAAGATTATCCCTGAGCCTTCTTTCCGTTTTAAATGACAGAATCAAGAAGGCACCTGTCTCTACAGAGTCTGAGGGTGTTTAAAGACTTCTCAACCTGGACACCATGTCTTACAGACTCAGCGGCTTGTCCCCCTTCCTGGGCGATGATGATGCCGAAACCCTGAACAACATCCTGGCCTGCAGGTGGGACCTGGAGGACCAAGAATTCCGGGACGTCTCGGAGGAGGCCCGGGAGTTCATCTCCAAGCTTCTCATTAAGGAGAAGAGGTTACCACGTCCCTCTGGGCTCAGGAGGAGGCAGGGCGAACAGGGAGGCAGGGCCCCGGGGCTGAGAGGACCGCAGCAGGGAAGTAGCCACCAGCCCCCGCGGTGGGCTCTCCGATGCACTTGCAGAGCTGTAGACAGGGTGACTCTGATGCTCTCCACCCGGAGTCCTGAGATCTGGAACTGCCGTGATCGCAGGGCTTGAGTGGGGCTAGGGGGCTCCAAGCTGCTGAATGGTTGTTTCATGGGAGAGTCTGCTGTGGGCCAGGCCCGCCCGCTGCTCTGCAGACATGTTCTCTTTACCCCCTTCCCAGCTCCATGGGAGGAAGGCGTTGTCAGTCACGTTCTTTGATGATATTCCGAGATCACGTGGCCAGTTAAGTAACCGAACCAAGAATCAACGCGAGGCCGTGCACGTGACTGTTGCGTATGAATGGCCTGCTTTCTGTCTTGCTAATAATTCAGAATTCAGTGATACTGAAATACAGGGGCTCACGTTTTAGGATCATGGAGTGGGTGGAGGACTGTGATGAGTCAGTCAAACATACTTTTCAGATGATTCTGTCTAAAATATATAATGACAAAAGATAAAACTAAATAACAAAATTTTGTAAAAAGACAACTCCCAAAAACATAAAAGAAAAATACAAAGAAAAAATAAAACAAATTAAAAATAAGTAAATAAAAATAATTTTTTAAAAGTTTTAAACAGACGAAAAATGGAAAGCAAGAAAACTCCAAAATGGAAAAATAATGAGAGAAAATTAAAAAAATAAAACCTATAATGACAGATGGCATTTAAGATGTCCATGGCCAACAATATTTGCTTTATTGTTTTATAGCTTTTAAGTTATATAACCATGACCGTGAACCAACAGACAGGCGGTTCGGCAGGATGGGGTCCAGGGCTGACCCCAGATCTCCTTCCCCTGCACTTCACTGTCCCTGATCCGCCAGGAATTGTGTCTGGGGCTTTGAGGGCAAATGTATAAATCCCGGTTCCTGGCTTTAGGTCACTTGTGATCTAATAGAAGAGCAGTTTTTAGTTCAATTCAGTTCAGTTGCTCGGTCGTGTCCGGTTCTTTGTGACCCCATGGACTGCAGCACGCCAGGCTTCCCTGTCTATCACCAACTCCCAGAGCTTACTCAAGCTCACATCCATCGAGTCGGTGATGCCATCCAACTATCTCATCCTCTGCCGTCCCCTTCTCCTCCTGCCTTCTCATCCTCTGTCGTCCCCTTCTCCTCCTGCCTTCAACCTTTCCAGGCATCAGGGTGTTTTCCAGTGAGTCAGTTCTTTGCATCAGGTGCCTCAGTCCTTCCAATGAGTATTNTGAGGGTGTTTAAAGACTTCTCAACCTGGACACCATGTCTTACAGACTCAGCGGCTTGTCCCCCTTCCTGGGCGATGATGATGCCGAAACCCTGAACAACATCCTGGCCTGCAGGTGGGACCTGGAGGACCAAGAATTCCGGGACGTCTCGGAGGAGGCCCGGGAGTTCATCTCCAAGCTTCTCATTAAGGAGAAGAGGTTACCACGTCCCTCTGGGCTCAGGAGGAGGCAGGGCGAACAGGGAGGCAGGGCCCCGGGGCTGAGAGGACCGCAGCAGGGAAGTAGCCACCAGCCCCCGCGGTGGGCTCTCCGATGCACTTGCAGAGCTGTAGACAGGGTGACTCTGATGCTCTCCACCCGGAGTCCTGAGATCTGGAACTGCCGTGATCGCAGGGCTTGAGTGGGGCTAGGGGGCTCCAAGCTGCTGAATGGTTGTTTCATGGGAGAGTCTGCTGTGGGCCAGGCCCGCCCGCTGCTCTGCAGACATGTTCTCTTTACCCCCTTCCCAGCTCCATGGGAGGAAGGCGTTGTCAGTCACGTTCTTTGATGATATTCCGAGATCACGTGGCCAGTTAAGTAACCGAACCAAGAATCAACGCGAGGCCGTGCACGTGACTGTTGCGTATGAATGGCCTGCTTTCTGTCTTGCTAATAATTCAGAATTCAGTGATACTGAAATACAGGGGCTCACGTTTTAGGATCATGGAGTGGGTGGAGGACTGTGATGAGTCAGTCAAACATACTTTTCAGATGATTCTGTCTAAAATATATAATGACAAAAGATAAAACTAAATAACAAAATTTTGTAAAAAGACAACTCCCAAAAACATAAAAGAAAAATACAAAGAAAAAATAAAACAAATTAAAAATAAGTAAATAAAAATAATTTTTTAAAAGTTTTAAACAGATGAAAAATGGAAAGCAAGAAAACTCCAAAATGGAAAAATAATGAGAGAAAATTAAAAAAATAAAACCTATAATGACAGATGGCATTTAAGATGTCCATGGCCAACAATATTTGCTTTATTGTTTTATAGCTTTTAAGTTATATAACCATGACCGTGAACCAACAGACAGGCGGTTCGGCAGGATGGGGTCCAGGGCTGACCCCAGATCTCCTTCCCCTGCACTTCACTGTCCCTGATCCGCCAGGAATTGTGTCTGGGGCTTTGAGGGCAAATGTATAAATCCCGGTTCCTGGCTTTAGGTCACTTGTGATCTAATAGAAGAGCAGTTTTTAGTTCAATTCAGTTCAGTTGCTCGGTCGTGTCCGGTTCTTTGTGACCCCATGGACTGCAGCACGCCAGGCTTCCCTGTCTATCACCAACTCCCAGAGCTTACTCAAGCTCACATCCATCGAGTCGGTGATGCCATCCAACTATCTCATCCTCTGCCGTCCCCTTCTCCTCCTGCCTTCTCATCCTCTGTCGTCCCCTTCTCCTCCTGCCTTCAACCTTTCCAGGCATCAGGGTGTTTTCCAGTGAGTCAGTTCTTTGCATCAGGTGCCTCAGTCCTTCCAATGAGTATTCAGGACTGAGCTCCTTTAGGATGGATTGGTTGGATCTCCTTGCAGTCCAAGGGACTCTCAAGAGTCTTCTCCAGCACCACAGTTCAAAAGAGCAGTTTTTAAAAGAGGCTTAAATACAATGTGGTGAACATTTATTGAAGATCAGGCTTCCCTGGTGACTCAGTAGTAAAGAACCTGCCTGCTAAGCAGGGGACACCAGTTCAATCCTGGGTCAGGAAGATAGAAGTTCAANGAGCAGTTTTTAAAAGAGGCTTAAATACAATGTGGTGAACATTTATTGAAGATCAGGCTTCCCTGGTGACTCAGTAGTAAAGAACCTGCCTGCTAAGCAGGGGACACCGGTTCAATCCTGGGTCAGGAAGATAGAAGTTCAATTTATGAAGCTCAGAACATCTCATCAAGAATGGTTGTTTCTATTTGAAAGAAGATGTTCGGGTGGCAAAAAGATTCTGGAATTGTTTGTCTTGCACATCTTACCAATAGTGTTACCCTGATGGGATTGGATAGTAACCTATCCCTGATACTAATTCCGTGGAAGACAGAATCGCCTGGCAACTTGACATAAGGCCTTCTGGTCTCTGCTGGGTCCCTAATAACCCCTGCCTTTCCCTTTAGCTGGAGAATCAGTGCTGGTGAGGCTCTCAAGCACCCCTGGCTGTCGGATCACAAGCTCCACTCCAGGCTCAGCACGCAGGTAACCGCGGCTGCTGTTTTCCCTCTTCTTCCTAGTCGGCTTCAGCCTCTGACGATCAGATGCTGGCGGCACCTCAGCCTCAAGTGAAGCTCTAATTAGTCTCTCACAGCCTTCTAATCTTGTGCTGGCGCTAAACTGCTTAAAATGCTTTTATTTAGCAATTTGTGTTTTTTAATGATGCTAACTACACTAGAGAATTATTTTCAGCAGAAATATGTATTAAGTTTATTGTTTAATTACTGTATTCATTACAAAGTGAATCATATTGTCACCGTAACTGTACCCACACTTACTCGTTTAGGCTCGGGCACAGGTGTACATAAAGTTTTGGAGGATACATGTTAATGTACATTCAAGGTATATCTCCTACTTAGAACTCAGAATTCTAACTTCCCTGCTTGCCTGGTTTAGTGTGCTCCAAGCACCAAAAAAAAAAAATAAGAAAGGTAATATTCAGCTTGGACAAGAGATTAATGCGTGTGAAGGAGACTGAATGGCGGGGATGTACCTTGAGAGCCACCAGGCCGCCCCGTGTGGTCACTTCTTAGGCAAACTCCCGACCGCCTCTCACCGCCCTAGCCAGCGCTTACATCTCACCTCCCTCGTCGGCACCTCCAGCACAGGTTCTGTCCGAATACTCCCTGTGAGCTGGCCATCTCCACTTGGATTGTCTCCGTGCCGCCCCCCCTCCATCCTCACCACCCTCCCAGACCCCGACGCCTCNGTCTGCACGGATTATTCCTGGAATCTATACAGTCCCCACCATCACGACAGTCGCCTAGGCTGAGGCTACCTGTCCCCTGAGTGACTACTATCGGCTCCTGCAGACATCCACATCCAGATCACCGTGGATTATGCAAACAGCACAGAGGCAGATGGGTCACATCTAAGCAGCCTTCCTGAATATTTAGCCTGATCAGCGGGGCGCGAGCCCAGGCAGGCGGTGGGCAGGCCCTGCCGCCACTCACTGTGGAGGCGGCTGGTCGGCCTCGTGCACCCCCCGCCCCTCCATCTCTGTTCCTCCGGGGTTTGGAGCGGAGCTTTTCCACTGACCAAACCCTGGGATGACTGTGCCCCCGGTACTCACTTTTTCCACATCCAGTTTTTATTGAAATTACTTCTAAATTCGGCATCAGTTGTAAGTTTTATTTGTGTCTGAATATACCTTTCCTTGATAATTGGTACTGATGTCAAGTAAAAATAGGCTGATTCCCTGGTAGGTACCTCATCCAGACGGCATAAACTGCTTATTAGGGTTACCAACCTATTCTGGGCCAATTTTCCACCCATGTATTTTTATCCAAGCTTATTGGTATCCAAATACACTTTGACGTGGTGGACAATATGGAAACCACAACAGATAATTAATGACATTATACAGTGCAGAAGTGTTTAAAAATATTTTTTAGACCATATAACAACAACAAAAATCACCTTTTTGTTATTTTATCCAACTGCTGGTACCTAAGGTGAATAGATATTTCAGGGATGGTGAGGATGAAACAAAAAAATTCCATTGTATAAATCCAGTTAGTTGCCATGAAAGTTAAAATTGTACAGCACGGTGCCAGCCACTGTACTGACGGCTTCAGGAGAATGAACTCATTTGGGCCTCGGGTCGATGCTCTGATTCAGACATGCCATCGTTCATGCCCTTTATGTGAATGGGCCACTGAGGACCGGGCTATAGACCCACCGGGAATCTCACCCTGGAGTCGCGAGAGGCTCCCCACTCTGCCGTCCCGCTGGAGGTGGGCTGCTGGGCCCAGGGGGCTGCGACATTTCCAGGACCACCCTTGTATGACATCTTTCATGTTACTGAAAGACAACACTCAAGCTTAATATATTTAATTTTTTGGTGAAGTATTGAGAATAATTTTTTCCAGGTGATTCACTTCTGGGAGAATCTTGTTTCTATGTCCTGTAGAACCAGAATTCCACTTCACGTTGAAAATTCAACTCTTACCCAAACTATTTAAACCTAAATTCTGATATTTCAGTTTTTGTAATAAACTTTTATTTGTCTCTTTTCATTATTTCATGCTTAAAATCACTTCTTGTTTCCCAACCACCGAGCATGCCCGTGATCTGTGAACTTAGAAGGATTCTCCTCAGACACCGAGGCCCGCGGTCTCCGCCTCCTGAGCTGGGCTTACGGGGCCCACTGTGCCAGGCACAGCCTGGCTGCAGCAGGGCCTCCCGAGGGCAAACCCCCGAGCCCCGGCCAGCACCCGCGCAGACACGGTCGCCGCGCTGGGGCTGGGGGCGGGGAGGCCGAGCAGGCGGGACCGAAGCTCTCCTCCCGCGGCTCCTGACCATCCAGCTGTCCTCGCCGTCTCCCGGGCGCCGGCCTCATCCTCTGCCTCCTGTGTACTGAGCTAACGACAGTGGGCGTGCTCGGAGTCTGCGTGCGCCCGCTCTCCCCGTCACCAAATCATCCCATCCCTCATTATAGCTCTGAGCATATTCTCCCCTGATGAGAGAACCTCGCAGTCTTTCCCTCCTTGCGCCCTGACCCCCCTGCCCAGCAGTTCAGGCTCATGCACGCCCGTGTTGGAGCCCCAGCCCTGTGCCAGGTCGGCCCAAGTCCTGGCAGCGTCCACTCCCAGTGCCCCTTCTCCAGGACGGCCTCAGTGCCAACCAGAGGGGCTTCTCCCAGGGCCTTGCGCTCGTCTGCCGGCTGAGAGCGCCTGCAGGCAGCCGTGTCCGCGTCTGCCTCACCCTGTGGTCAGTCTGTCTTGACTCCTGTGCTTCGTCCGCCTGAGTCTTGACTAAAAACACCTGTATCACAACCGAGGGTCATGGGGTGCGCGTCCCTTTGTCCGTGACTGTGAGGGGAAGAGCGTGATGACAGGGATGTTGGGGAGGGGGATGCCCTTGAGCCAGGTTCTGCAGCCGTGAGCCACTCAGGGTCCAGGGACGTCTCTGCAGGAACCCCTGCCGCTTCGGGTGTCGTCAGGCCGTGTCAGTTCTGACCCTTCTTGAAATGTCTTCTTGGTTTTCCTAGAAAAGAAAGAATTGCTACTCTGATGCCCAGGACCTGGCGACCAAATAGTGTCCGGAAAGTGCCGTCTTGAAAGGTTGGTCTGAAGGGGCCTCTGAGCCTAGAGAGAGGGTGGGGAGAGCGTGGCTGGCTGACCGCGTGTGCAGCGGGGCGCGTTTCCTCCAGGGGAGGCCCCGAGGCCAGGCGGCTGTGTTTGGGTCTGCTTTGCTGTTTCCTAGCAGAGGATCCTCCATCTTGTGATTTGTGGGGCGGGACAGTCTCATTTCCCATGTTTGTTGAGTGGCTCCACTGAGACCACCCAAGCAAAGCCAGAGACCAGGGCTCGGTACCCAGTAGGTGCTCAGGAAGTTCCTGGGAGTCCTTGCAACAGCTGTACGTGGTAGAAGTAGCTGGGGAGGAGCGCTGTCTGCAGAGTCGGGGGGCGCCCCCGGGGCACGTGGAGCCTGACCCTCTGGGAGCCTGACCCTCTGGGGGGTCTGCTCACTCTTCTCCTCCCGAGCTGTTGCCAGGCCCAGACCCCCTCTTGGACCCCAAGGAACTGCCTCTTCATACAAAAAGCCTCTGCCTTGCTTAGAATTTTGTCAATTATTCAGAGAAGGAGTGCTACACACGAGCATGTGCTGTCGCATCAATAAATGGTCCAATTTATGGCCTAAAGGGGACTTCCCAGGTGGCGCCAGTGGTAAAGAATCTGTCTGCCAGTGTAAGAGACATCAGAGACATGGGTTCGATCCCTGGCTCAGGAAGATTCCCTGGAGGAGGGCAGGGGAACCCACTCCAGTATTTTTGCCTGGAGAATTCCATGGACAGAGGAGCCTGGTGGGTTACAGCCAATAGGATCGCAGAGAATCAGTCACGACTGAGAGGCTGAGCGCACGCGCACACACACACGCGCGCGTGCGCGCACACGCATGCACACGCATGCACACACACGCATGCACACACACATGTGCGCACAGGCACACACACGCACACACATATGCACAAACATGTACACACACGTGCCTGCACAAACACACACACTCACGCACGCACACACACATGCACAAACACACGCGCACACACACACGTGGCCCAAAGGAGAGGCCAAGGGCAGGGCACTACCCCAGAGGGCTTCGAGAGGCCGCAGCACCCCCGCCCGGTGCGGGGGACACTCGCCCTGGCCAGCCGCCCCAGCGTCTGGGTTGCGAGTCCACGCCGGCCGGGCAGCTCAGCTCCAGCGGCCCTGCTGGGCTCGAGCCTCGCGAGGCGGCCTCTGCTGCCCGTTCCCGCCCGGACTGTCTCCTGACTCCTGTCCACTCCGGCCCCGAGGCTTTCTTGGTCTGCTGCCTGTGTGTGTTCTTGCAAGCTGCCTCGAACCTGTTGAGGAGTAAGACGGGGTAGAAATAAACCAGCAAATCATCATGCAAGTCACGAACCAGCGTCGGCGATCACCCTGGCTTTGGCACGAGGTTCCCTTACTGGGGACCCTATTGCTTGCTTGGAGATGGATGTGACGTCAGCGGGGAAGCTTTTGCTGTCTACATACAAAGACCATTCCTGTTTGTCCAGACTAGCGGAGAGTTGGTGTTGGGAACAGCAGGGGTTAGCCTCACGTCTGGTGCCACGGTGGAGAAGGAGGGCCATCTGCGCCCCCTGAAGTGGACATCCCGGCTTCGCTGGGAGCCGTGAGCCCGCGGTCTGCGGGCAGCCCGCCCCAGCGGTCCTTCTCTCCCCTAGCCCCGCCCAGAGGCAGCTCCATCCCCAGCAACCACAAGCCCTGAGGGTTTGCCGCAAACCACCTTCCCACCAGAAGCCCTGGGCGGGCTCTGGGGCTGGTGGGAGCGAGGTCACTGGGTGCCAGGAGGTGCCCAGGCAGGAGGCCTGGCGCCAGGGGGTGGTGGGAAGGATGAGGCGAAAGGCAGTGGGCGATGGTTCAAGGCGGTTTGTTCTTGAACCCAAGGCGACGGAAGGTGGTGGCAGCCGGAAGGACAAGAACAAAGGGTTGTGGGTTTTTCTTCCCCCCAAAACTTCAAACTTTTCATTTTGTATTGGAGTTCAGCTGGTTAAAAATGTGGTGCTGGTTTCAGGTGAGCTGTCCAGGGACTCAGCCATATGTGTAGCTGTACGTGCAGCCATTCTCCCCAAACTCCCCCTCCTCCCCAGGCTGGCACCTAACACCGAGCAGAGGCCCCTGTGCTGTGCCGCAGGTCCCTGCTGGTTATCTGTTTTAAATCTAGCAGTGTGTACATGACCTTCCCAAACGACAAAGTGCTTTGAGCTGGTCGCCCTGGCAACGCAGCATCTTTGTTGCAGATGCTTGCTGAGACCACTCCAGCCCCGGCCTGGTCCACTCTGTGATGGCCACTCGAGCTGGCCACCTTCCCTTCCTGGGTCCCCCCACCCCTCCAGGGGCCGCAGAACGCCACCTGGGTCCCACCGCACGTCCACGCAATGCAGGTGCTTCCTGCTTTGCTTTCTCACTTTTTTTTTCTTTCTCAAACTAAAATGTAAGCTAAAGAAATTAACGCTGGGGCAGCCTTCCTTGAGAAGGATGCTATGCTAAAAGCAGTAGGTCATGCTTCACAATCTCTCCTGCCAGGAGGAGCTGGGAGCTTTGGCAAGACACGACATGAGTAAAACCAATTTTGAGATAATATTGATTTTTAAAATCTGGTGGTTGGAGATGATTCCTGTGGAAAAAGAGCCTTATGAATAAGGCATAACCCGCAACGCAAATTGAGGACAGAAATCTCCTGCAATTTGTCAGAGGTTTTTTGATGGGTTGAGGAAGTGCTCTAAAAACAAACCAGGTGGCGTCTCGTTTCTCCTTCCTGCTGCTCCGTGGCCAGCCCTGGAGACTCACACCGGGGCCAAGCTCTCGGGTCTACAGGGAGGACGTGGGTCATACGTGGCTGAGACAGATGGAGAGAGTCCCACGCACGTCCCTGGCCGCGCTTTGATGCCGACGGAGCTGGCGGGGTGCACGGTGGCAGCGGCTCGGAGCTGGCTGCGCTTCAGGTGAAACAAAGGGGCCTTGTCCTTCAATCCTGCACATAGTACCAAAATATCTTGCATAAACCGAAAACACACACACACAACCCACTCAGCTCTGGTAGGCACTGGGATCCTTCAAGGGGTTCCTTTTTTTCTCACAGACACACATATATTATAAAAAGTCATCTGTGGTTTTCCTAAGGGGCGCAACCAACTAATTACAATTTTAAAAGCCTTGCTGAATTAACAAGAGTCATATTTTGTTTGCTTTGCAGGAAAACTGCTGCGGTTGCTGCTGCCTTGAGAAGATTTTTGGGAAAATCAGCAATTCTGATGCTTTGACCCCTACGGAGACTGGTGGCTCTGGGCGGTGGGTGGGGGAGGGAGATGTGTATAAGAGACAGCNCTGACCGGCCAGGCCGGCCTGCAGGGGCCCACGGGGAGCTCATGGGGGCCTAGGCTGGCATCTCCTGTTATTGGCCGAAACTTTTCCCTTGTGAGGCGATTTTAGCTGAGAAGACGCGGTCTGTCCTGGACCCAGAGGTCTTCCCATGGGAACCGTGGGAGCCACCCTGGCTTCTCTTCAACAGAAGACGCCGGTCAGTGCCAGGGAGCGGGGGGGCGGTTAGCTGGGAGCGGACCACACGCAGGTGGCCTCTGCGAGGGGAGGTGCCCCCGGCCAGCAGGGGGGACAGGCCAGCACTGGAGCTGAGTCCACATCTCCCCGGGACAAGCCGAACGGTCTCTCCTGGAAAGTCCGTTCCGGTCCTGACCCCGAGTACCCGTGCACATGTCCCCGACTGAAGCTGGGCCTCTTCGGACGCCATCAGTTTGAAGTCTAACCCAATGTGACAGGTGTCCCTCCAGGGAGAGTAAACAGAACCATGGGGGGAGGGCCCAGGGTGGACAAACGGACACACGCCAACAGAGGCTGAGCCCGAGGCCCCGGGACGTGCCGCCACGGGGGCCGGAAAAAGACTGCCAGGGCCTCCAGAGGGACAGGCTGCAGACACGTGGGCTCCTGCCTTGGGGCCTCGGGACCCTGAGATGAGGCTCTGCCATCAGAACCCACCCAGTTCACCAGCCCTGCCACAGCGGCCTCAGGAAACCAGCGCCGTCATCCGTCTTGCTGGACAGTAACCAGGTTCAGTCCCTGGTCAGGGAACTAAGCGCCCACACAGCATGGCGTGGCCAAAACAAAAATTTAAAAACTGAGCCAGAGGCTGTTGGCACCACCCACACCTGAGGAAGCTTTCCAAAGGCAGCCGTCCCGCCACATGCCTCCCCACGGCCTGACCCGGACGGCAAGAGGGGCGCCCGGGCCACCCAACAGACATGTCCTCGGACACGCAGCCCCGGGCCAAGGCCCTGACCACGCCGTCAGCTCCGTCCTCTGTGGCAGCTATGGGGGAGAGGGGCGGACGTCCTGGGAACGCTGCCCCCCCAACCTGGCCTGGCTGCTCCCCAAACACCTGCCTCCACCAGCAGGACGGAGTGGAGGGAAGGCCAGGCCACCTCCTCCTGCCATGCGGCTCTGAGGGGCCCATGGGGTCCAGGGAAAGGCGTCTGCCCTCCACCAAGCCCCACAGGGGGTCGACCTTGACCTCCTGGGGTGAGAGCCTTCGGCCCCCAAACGGTAGTCTTTCCTTCCCGTTTCCTTCCCCCAGACTTGTCCTCATTTTTCATGCGTGCTAAACTGCTTCGGTCGTATCTGACTCTGTGACCCCATGGACCGTAGCCCGCCAGGCTCCTCTGTCCATGGGAGTCTCCAGGCAAGAACACTGGAGTGGGGTGCCGTGCCCTCCTCCAGGGAATCTTCCAGACCCGCAGATGGAACCTGCGTCTCTTACATCTCCTGCGTTGGCAGGCAGGTTCTTTACCCCCAGTGCCACCTGGGAAGCCCTTCTCTCAAACTTTGTTTTCTAACTTATCTTCAAGTATTCCCAAACTCTAGATTTTAAACATAAATGTGATATTTTCCAGCATCAAAAATTCACACCAGAATTTTAAAATACAAAAAGAAAAATTCAGAAGGATAAAGGTAACACACATACACGCAAAAAAAAAANCTGTCTCTTATACACATCTGGAGGGTGCCTCTCTGAATTCTGAGTACCTCTGCCAGGCTTGGGGGCGGGGGGCGCTGAGAGTTGAAGCCCTGGAGGCAGGCAAGCCTGCACCCCACCCCCCAACACCCTGTGGCCGGGCACACCCAAGAAGACGGTTCCCAGCCATCCTGAACTTGAAGCTTTCTGTCTTCCTTGCTGGGGCCCAGCGGGCCTCGTCTCTGCTACGTCTCAGATCACTATAGTGGTCATACTGGAGACTGAGCCGAGGGCTTAAAATGTGTTGGAAGCAGCAGCAAACTATTATCTACAGGACGGATAAACGGCAAGGTGCTCCTGCTCAGCCCAGGGAGCTGCGTTCAGCGTCTCAGGGCAGACCGCTGTGTGTGCTCACGTCCTGTCTGACTCTTTGTGACCCCACAGACTGTAGCCCACTAGGCTCCCCTCTCCATGAGATTCTCCAGGTAAGAACACTGGAGGGGGTTGCCATTTCAGACTATAATGGAAAAGAATATGAAAAAGAAGGTATTGTTGTTCAGTTGCTCAGTCGTGTCCGACTCTTTGTGACCCCACGGACTGCAGCACGCCAGGCCTCCCTGTCCTTCAGTGTCTCCCAGAGTTCGCTCAGACTCACTTCCATCGAGTTGATGATGCCATCCAACCATCTCATCCTCTGTCGCTTTGCTCCCTTCTCTTCTTGCCGTCAGTCTTTCCCAGAAACTGGGTCTTTTCCAATGAGTCAGCTCATTATAATGGAAAGGAATATGAGAAAGAATGTGGATATATGTTTTAAAAAAAAGTTGGATACATTTAGAGAGAGAATTGCCTTTCAAAGGGGTGAGTATGTTGCCAGAAAAAGTTCTAAGTCCGGTGAACCCTTGACCGCTTAGTTTCTCGGACTTTATTATTTTGATTTGGACTGAAATCTGGTGAATCCAACTGATGAGTAATTTGCTTTCTGGAATATACGCTTTCTTTGAATTCTGAGCAACAGGCATCAGAAGGCCTGTCTTCCATCTGCTTTGCGCTCTCCTCCAAGAGCAGCAGTCTTCCAAGCAGCTGGGCTACTTTCTGCTGAGGGACCTGGGTTGTCACCGCGCACCTTGATCTCTTCCAAGGGTACCGTCATCCACGTGAAGCATGGGCTTTGAGAGGCAGTGCTCGGTTAGTCTGTCCATTCATGGCCTTGAGAGTTAACTCTCCCAAGAGCTTCCCTCAACGCGGCTGGAACGAGGAGGACTCTGGTGAGTCCTTCGGGGGACAGTGCTGGGCTTCCTGTCGAGCGACCTGGGTAAATAGGACCAGTGGCCGAGCCACGTGGCGGGCCTTTGGCTCAGCCCTGCGCAGGGCACCCCCGCTCGGGCGTGACCCTGACTGCCAGCCGGAAGCTCTCCCATTCCCGAGCTCGAGTGCCGTTTCTTCACGTGTGATGGGGGACCCGAGCCCTGCTGCGGGAACGGGGGTTGTTTCTCCAGGAAGCTGAGACGATGGATACCACGCCCATCACTTCTTTCTTAAGCCTCTCACATTTTCCACTTCCAAATACCTGTTGTGTTGAGATCAGCTATAATAATGTCTTTATTTTTAGCTTAAGTCGCTCTAGGCTTCAGCTGTCTCCATAATGATGAAACCAACTGAGAACAGCTGTGGGGCCGCCGGGCGAGGGGGTTCTGACAGGCGCCGACAGCTCTCCGTCCTCTGCGATCCTGCCCGAGAGTCCTCCTCACGCGCCCACGTGTTTCAGGGGCGGGGGAGGCAGAGACAGAAGCCCCGTGTAATTAGTTCAGGCCTCTCGCCAGCTCACCGGTCGGGCCTGCGCGCTCATCCAAGGCTGGCGTCTCCTCCTGTTCTGTGATTCTGCTTCGTATTTAATTTAGTTTCCTTAAAACACACATGCACACACAAGGCCCTGCGACTGAAGTGTTATGTTACCACGCTATCTTCAGCTGCTGGTGTTCATCGGGTCTGGAAAAACACGAGGTGGTCCAGGTTTCATGCTCAGCCCACAGAGAGCTGCATCCGCTCAACTGCTGAATGGGACACAGGGGTCTGAGCGGAAGCCCCTCGTGGAGGGCGTGTTCTGGCCTGGGTGTAGGCTCCCCCCGGCCTGCGTGGAGGACCTTCCTCCGCGTGGGGTCCCCTCAGTCCTGGTCGCCTTCCCCGGTCCCCCCACACGTGGAGGACCCAGCTCGGGCCAAGTGAGAGAGTGCTTGCTTGCCAGATTCACCCACTGACGACCTCGCAGTCAGCGGACGTGGGTTTTAGGGTTTAGAAAGGAGACTCTGCTTTGAAAGCAGCTCTCCTTAGGCTGCGTAGTTAGATTTGCACGCTTGGCTGGGGAGCGCCGGGGTGGGGTCCGGGGGGCTTCCTGAGAGCGCCAAGGACAGTGTGCTGAAGAGCCAATGATTCCTTCCAGTTACACGAGATGGGGGGTTCCTGTCTGCTGCTCAGCGGTCCCCTCCGTCCACACCCTCGTGTCGCTGCAGGACGCGGCAACTCTGGCGGGAAACGGGGTTTGCACATGAGAGGAATCAAACCACAGGCGCATGTGGACCCAGAAGCGGAGTCTGGCCGGACCGGGGTCCTCGTGACCCCTTTTCCCCAGAAGTCACCAGGGCCGAGAGGCTGTGCTGGGCTTCTGCGTCCTCTCCGTGGACTTGGTGGCCTTGCTCACTCCTTTAGGCCGATGCTGTTCCTCCAGCAAATGGAGGAAAGTGAGCGCTGCGGGGAGGCATGTCCCATGGCCTGGGGAGGAAGAAGCTGTCAAGGGAAAAGAAACCCACAGGGACCCAGAGTCTGCTGCTGCTTAAAAACCAGGGAGAAGAGGGTCATGTTGTTCACGACATAAAAGCCCCCAGCACGGACTCCCACCTGGGCTGACCGTGGAAACCGTCTCCAGGCTGAGGTTGGCTGACTCGTGTCTTTGGGCACTGTAGAGTTGACTGGAGTCACTTTCTGTCTGACTTGACAATGACATTTTTTTTGCTTTCTTTCCTCGAAGATGCAAATAGGCGTGATGATTTGTCACGCGAGAGACCCTGACATGATGCAGTCTCAGCTCTGTGAGAACCAGCGTGTTCACCATCTTTATGGAAACTAGTCCAGCAGCATTTTGTCCTTGCTTTAGAGCCAAATATGGATTTCTCTACGAGGGAAACGAGCAAGACTCCCCTTTCATTCCTTTTTTGTCCTTCTGTTCCCACGACCCCGACTCCAGCCTCTGGGCTGCGGGAGGGCCAGCGTTAGACTTGAGCCTGTTTGGTCTGGACTCCAGGCCACTTGAGGGGCCTCCTTTGGAAACTGATCTGTGAGCTCGTAACTGGGGGCAGGGCGGGTCGAGCTCAGCTCTCTCCTCTGGAGGCTCCGTCCTGGGTTCAGGCCCTTCCTCTGTACCCATGCCCTTCTCAAATTGGCCACGATGCCCTCCTTTGCTTTGCTCCATCTTTTAAAATATTTTACTTCTTTCTCTTTTTCTTACATTGGAATCAAAGTCCGGCTCCTTATCTATCGCCATGTTCCCCTAGAGCCTCCCTGAGGTGAAAATTATGTTTGCAAAATGCGAGTTGCTTTCTGTCCTAAAGGGCTGAGATGCTGCACGTAGCGGGTGGGGCTTCCTGAACCAGAATGACTTCCGGGCCCTGTGTGAAGCTCACAGCTTCTCACCTTAGAGGGTCAGTGAGAGGATCGGAGGGAGAGCTCCGATCCAGGCAGGCGCATCGTTCCTGGCGGTCTTTCTGTGGGCGGTCCCACCGTCCGTGAAGGCTTCTCACTCCCCTGCTGCCACTCGAAGGGGCGGAGGAGTCCTGTGCCGTGTGAGCCTGTGTGGATCCCTGCACGCTCTGTAGATATCCCGACGGATAGATGCCGGTGAGCCCTCTGGGCAAAGTTTTTCAGTACAGACAAGAAATAAACACGGAGCCCCGAAGCCGTGACTACATATATCGTGTGTATTTTCTATTTCTGGCGTAGTTTCATTCATCTGTACTCCTTTTCCTTATAAAGATGTGTAGCAGTCATATATATGTATCGTATTGAAGAATAAACTCGGACCTTGTCTACTCTTTGGTTAACGAGCTAATCTGTGGATGCGGCAAACGTGTGCCAATGCTCTCCTTTGGACGAGGGTGGTGTGTGACATCTGCTGATGTCAAGAACCCAGGCTACACTCACAGGGGCCCGAGACCATCCACAGGAGCCCTGGGAAAACTGCTCCCCCAACTCGAAGGCAAGGAGCCGACACAAGCTGCGGGGTTTCCCCTCTAATTTTAGCACAAACATACAGACCGAGATAAACACAGAGCGCCCAGTGCCGGCACCGCGTGCGAGAAATCACGAAGGCCGCCAGCAGCTCACCTTTCCTGCAGCTCTGGGGTGATTCCTCAGACCCAGAGGGGTGTGCGTCTGCCCCAGAGGACCTACCGCTGAGGGACTCAGGAGGAAACGGCTGAGCCCGGGGCCACCGGTCGCCTCCCCGGCCGGATCGCTGCTCTGAGGACTCCCAGCCTAGCCGTTGTCTGAGGGTGACGCGGGGCCAGGCCAGCATCACTGGTCTAGCCCCCCAGGGGTGGCTGCCTACCCATGCTGGCTGGCATGGTCCTGCTGGGAGCAATGGACCCCGTGTTCACACAGACACCCTGCTACTCACTCGAGGCAGGGCTTCCCCACCCGGGGTCAGGCCAGGCCCTGTGACCTCTTTCCCAGAGGAGGAGCCCTCCTGGGCCTATGTGATGTTGTGACACAAACCAGCTGTGTGTTTGACCTGGGCTCTGGGTCCTGGCCCGGGAACTGCTAGAGGCCCCGGGGTTTCCTGAGCGTCCACAGCTGAGATGTTGCCCTCAGGCAGTTCTGGGTGGATAAGGCTGGTGGTCCGAGGATCCAACCACAGGATCGGGGCAGGGGGCTGGCGGGTCACCTGGCCCCTGCCGCCCCCGCCCCCAGGGAGGGGGCAGGAGCTGGGACTGAGCTAGCACCGGTGGCCCATGGGTTGATCCGTCACCCCTGGGTACCGAAACCTCTGTTAAAAGCCCCGAACGCAGGGACCTGGAGAGGTTCTGGGCTAATGAACATGCTGCAGGGGGCACACCCCAACTCCACGGGTCAGAGCCTCCTGCTCTCGGGACCCGCCTAGGCCTCACCTTTGTAGCTGCTTGTCCTCGTCCTTCACTGTGTCCTTTGTAGCAGCCCGGGAGTAGGAGGTGAAGGGAGTCCCTGCGTTCTGTGAACCAAGCATCAGCTCAGATGATGGAAGCTCAGCGAGGCGTCTTGGGAAGTGATCTGTAGTCGACTGGGACAGAAGCCTGTCTAGGGGTGGGGGGTCTGAGGGACTGAGCCCAGAACCGGGGTCTGCGCTGACTCCAGGCGAGTGTCACGATGGTTGTGTGCAGAAGCCCTGCACACTTGCCATCAGAAGTGTTTCAAGGAGCGACGCGGTGTTCTTTCTGCCTCCAATACAGGCACAAGAGGGTCCAGGTCCAGCTCCGCCCTTTCCCAGGAGGGTCCTCCCGCTGGGGCCGGGGGCTCGGGCTGCTCCCTGCCCTCCTGCAGGGAGGGGATGGGGCAGTCTCCCTCACCTGCATCCCAGGGCAGACACGTGGTCAACTCCCCTCTAACAGGCGGCCCCACCCCACCTTGGGATCCAGACCCATCAAGGTTTGAGAGGGTTCGGAAGCCCCCCTTCGGTAACTGTCTGCTCCTGCTCCCAACACGGGGATCCCCGAGAGCTTGCCTGTGTCCCCTGATGTCGCCGCAGAGACAAATCATTTCTCAACAAAGATGCTTACCTGTGCACAGGGCCTCGCCTGCAGAGCTTGGCACCCTCAAAGCTCACTCGGTTGTTAAGTGATTGATGGCAAAAGTACAGAATATTATGGATAAGTAAGATTTTCTTTGCCATGTGTACTCATGATTTTAAAATTATTTCCCCTGTGCATATGCTCAAAAATACGTCAACTTGAAAGAAAACAACCCAACGAAGATATTATAATTCTTGCTAATTAATGTCTGAACTTCTTCCCCCTCAATGACTTCACACACCTGTTCACTGTAAATTTCCCAGGAACTTTTTATACTATATTAATGTTGTCCAGAACTTGGACACACACCTGAGGTTTTTCTGAATTTTAATTATTCTCAAGTCAATTTTAATATTCTGAATAATTTCAGACTTGCCCATATGTTTAATAAAATTGAACTTTAAAACATTATGAAGTTTTCCTAGGGTCTTTTTCAAAAGACAATGTACAGTCTGTTTTTATAAATGCTTTTAAAGTTGTTTTTAAAAACTTTCACTGAAAATTTTCCTATTTGTCTCAAATCTTATTCCACAATTCACTTACTGGCTTTTCTCATGAGCAGGGGTCACAACTTTGCAAGGGGAGCAGGAGCTTGCTACTCTGTCAAGACTGCCTTCTGCTGACTTTTCGAGTGTCAGATGCTGTGGTTTTGATCGGTTTTCCTGCAGCAATTTTCACTTTGCTTCTGTCTCACTCAGGAGTTATTCAGTCCCAGCTGTGCTACCTTAGAAAGTTGTCTGACATCCACCTGTTTCTTAAAACATGTTTCAGTTCAGTTCAGTTCAGTCGCTCAGTCGTGTCTGACTCTTTGTGACCCCATGAATCGCAGCATGCCAGGCCTCCCTGTTCATCACCATCTCTTGGAGTTCACTCAGACTCACGTCCATCGAGTCCGTGATGCCATCCAGCCATCTCATCCTCGGTCGTCCCCTTCTCCTCCTGCCCCCAATCCCTCCCAACATGACAGTCTTTTCCAATGAGTCAACTCTTCACATGAGGTGGCCAAAGTACTGGAGCTTCAGCTTTAGCATCATTCCTTCCAAAGAAATCCCAGGGTTGATCTCCTTCAGAATGGACTGGTTGGATCTCTTTGCAGTCCAAGGGACTCTCAAGAGTCTTCTCCAACACCACACTTCAAAAGCATCAATTCTTTGGTGCTCAGCCTTCTTCACAGTCCAACTCTCACATCCATACATGACCACAGGAAAAACCATAGCCTTGACTAGACGGACCTTAGTCGGCAAAGTAATGTCTCTGCTTTTGAATATACTATCNTCAAAAGCATCAATTCTTCGGTGCACAGGCTTCTTCACAGTCCAACTCTCACATCCATACATGACCACAGGAAAAACCATAGCCTTGACTAGACAGACCTTAGTTGGCAAAGTAATGTTTCTGCTTTTGAATATGCTATCTAGGTTGGTCATAACTTTTCTTCCAAGGAGTAAGCGTCTCCTAATTTCATGGCTGTAGTCACCATCTGCAGTGACTTTGGAGCCCAAAAATATAAAGTCTGACACTGTTTCCACTGTTTCCCCATCTATTTCCCATGAAGTGACAGGACAGGATGCCATGATCTTAGTTTTCTGAATGTTGAGTTTTATGCCAACTTTTTCACTCTCCTCTTTCACTTTCATCAAGAGGCTCTTTAGTTCTTCTTCACTTTCTGCCATAAGGGTGGTACCATCTGCATATCTGAGGTTATTGATATTTCTCCCAGCAATCCTGATTCCATCTTGTGCTTCTTCCAGCCCAACATTTCTCATGATGTACTCTGCCTATAAGTTAAATAACCAGGGTGACAATATACAGCCTTGATGTACTCCTTTTCCTATTTGGAACCAGTCTGTTTTTCCATGTCAAGTTTTTTAACTGTTGCTTCCTGACCTGCATATAGGTTTCTCAAGAGGCAGGTCGGGTGGTCTCGTATTCCCATCTCCTGAAGAATTTTCCACAGTTTATTGTGATCCACACACTCAAAGGCTTTGGCATAGTTAATAAAGCAGAAATAGATATTTTTCTGGAACTTTCTTGCTTTTTTGATGTGTAAGGGTGGGAAATTGTATGAAGTTTGTCAAAAGACACAAACTTCCAGTTATAAGGTAAAGAAGTACTAGGAATGTAATGTACAACATAATGACTACAGTTAATGCTGCAGTATGGTTTTTCCACATCACATGTACAGATGTGAAAGTTGGTCTGTAAAGAAGGCTGAGAACCTAAGAATTAATATTTTCAAACTATGGTGCTGGAGAAGACTCTAGAGTACTTTGGACAGCACAGAGATCAAACCAGTCAACCCTAAAGGAAATCAACCCTGAATATCCATTGGAAGGATTATGCAAAAGATGAAGCTCCAATACTTTGGCCACCCGATACAAAGAGCCAATTCACTGAAAAAGACCCTGATGCTGGGAAAGATTGAGGGCGCAAGGAGAAGAAGGTTACAGAGGATGAGATGGTTGGATGGCATTACTGACTCAATAGACAAGAGTATGACCAACTCTGGGAGACAGTGAAGGACAGGGAAGCCTGGTGTGCTGCAGTTTATGGGGTTGCAAAGAGTTGCACATGACTTGCAGACTGAATAACATCAACATGATATATTTTAAAGTTGTTAAGAGAATAAGTCCTAAGATTTCTCATTACAAAGAGACAAGAACCTTTTTTTTTAATCTATGTTTCTTGGTTGTGTGTGTAGAGATAAATGGTTTTTCCGGGGATTATAGTATGGCTTCTTATCACATGATTAATATTATGACTTTTTACATATTCCTGGATCAGGAAGATCTGCTGGAGAAAGGATAGGCTACGCACTCCAGTATTCTTGTGCCCTTGTGGCTCAGCTGGTAAAGAATCTACCTGCAATCTGAGAGACCTTGGTTCGATCCCTGGGTTGGGAAGATCCCCTGGAGAAGGGAAAGGCTACCCATTCCAGTGTTCTGGCCTGGAGAATTCCAGTCGGACACAACTGAGCGAATTTCACTTTCACACATAATGAATGCTTATCACAACAGTGTTACTTTGAGAACTCCCCTCTCATCTTCTGTGTAACCACTTTCTGAGTTTCCTCTCCCCAAGCTTCCTATTTTCTCCCTGTCTTCTCTTTTCCTTTCTTTCCCAGGACTTGATGATATAACAGTAAGGCCAAGTTTTAGCCCCATCCTACAGACTTGCTCATGTCTATTACTGCTGGGTTTTTTCATGAAGAAACTGAGAATTTGCTCAAGAGTTAATCTGTTTAGAGAAAAGTATGAGCTTGTGGCAGCATCACCAGAGTTTCGATCAGTCGAGCTGGGAAGGACTGGGTGACACTATCGAACCCAGAGCACAAAGGCACAGAGAAGGCAGGAGTGGGCTGGCTGGGGGTGCTGTGAGCAGGGCTAGGGGCCAGTGAGGCCTGACGCTAACAGAGCCCCTGGGCCTCCTCACAAGGACCTGGATTTTATTCTGAACAAGATTTTTAAACTCATTAATGGAAATTAAGCAGGGGAGTGACATGACATGATTATTGTTTAAAAGATCACTCTGGCTGAGCTGTGAAGAGCCTGCCTTGCAGGAGGATACAAATGGAAGGAGGTTAGGAGGCTGCAGCCTTAATCCAGAAAGGCTGATGGGAAAGACTGATTTCTCTGAACTTCCTTGAAACCCTGTTTTAAAACTCTGTTTCTCTGAATCAGTATGTGTGCTTAATAAGGGAGCAGTCTCAGACCGTGAGATGAAAGCAATGCCCTGCGTGCACCACAGATGACAGCCTGCTGTCAGAGGCAATAAACTGCATCTACCTGCTTCCTGGCAGGGCTTATTCATTCTCTATTGCCTGTCACCCCTCGAGTGGCCTTGGGCATGGCTGACACCGGTGAGGCCAAATATTATGGGTTCTATCAGTTGCCTTGACAATAGCTCATTCCAGTTTACCTAAAATTGAGGAAATCATCTTCCAAATGGGAAACATGTTTGGCTTGAAGTGTTTGGCTAAACCACAAACTGTTCCGAAGGCCCTGAGACAGTTTTTAATGTGTGTTTGAAGGGAAAACCTGCCCCTCTGAAGATCTGCTGACTTTTTGTGGGGGAAGGTCAAAACTAGTGACCCCAGGCATTTTGTTTTCAGGAACTCTCTTCCAGGGCCTCCATCGAGAGCAGACATTGGGAGTCTGCGAGGAATGAGGAGTGAGGGAAGCAGTCTAGTCACCCCAAGGGTTAAGGGCAGCAGGAACCTGGCAGAAATAGCCCTGCCATTCCCTCAACAGGCCTCACCTGTCAGCCCAGTCCTACACCACCCCCACATAGCCCAGAGCAGAGAAGACGGCCCTTACCATCAGGAGGGTGGCAGCCATGTGACTGGTTAACCTAGGATGTGCTCAAACAGACCAGCACCAGAGAACCTGTTTTTAAGCAATAGTTTTTGTGCTATGTGCTGAGATACCGCAGATGACAACATTATGTGTGTCTGCTCTCATGGAACTTACATTCCAGAAGAGGAACAGGAGAAGTAAAGTTTCCCAGGAATGAATGATCCAACACCGCGCCCCTCCTCAGCCCCGTTCCTCCTGCAGATGGAGTCACCACATCATGCTCTTCAGTGACTCACTTTGTGGGTGTCCTAACCTGATTCTCAAGTGCCCAAACACTGCCTGGGTTACAGTCTGGCCTCCAGCCTCTCCCTAGACCATGCTGCTCCGAGTGCAAATACTAACCAGGAGTCTTTCCAAATTTCCCAAGCCCTTTGGGCCCCTGGTTGCCATGTGAGCTAATCCAGTGTCTCCTGCCTCCATCCCACCATTTCCTCTGGAGCTATGATGAAGTCCACACCCCAGTATGCTTCCTGCTTGAGCTTATAATAAAATCGTTCTGGCCTGTGAATATGGTTTATCCATACTAGGCTATCTATTTTGTTTTCTCTTCCCTTTGATTGTCCACAAATAATAATAATAATAATTAATTTGATTAGAACTTTCATTCTGAAGAATATTTCTCTCTCCAAACACAACTTGAAATCCAGCCACTGTCTCCCAGGCAATGGATCTCAAATTTGACTACACATTAAGTGACCAACCTAGATAGCGTATTGAAAAGCAGAGACATTACTTTGCCAACAAAGGTCCGTCTAGTCAAGACTATGGTTTTTCCAGTGATCATATATGGATGTGAGAGTTGGACTGTGAAGAAAGCTGAGCGCCGAAGAATTGATGCTTTTGAACTGTGGTATTGGAGAAGACTCTTGAGAGTCCCTTGGACTACAAGGAGATACAACCAGTCCATTCTAAAGGAGATCAGTCCTGAGTGTTCTTTGGAAGGAATGATGCTAAAGCTGAAACTCCAGTACTTTGACCACCTCATGCGAAGAGTTGACTCACTGGAAAAGACTGGGAGGGAAATTGAAAAATGCTTNCAAGGAGATACAACCAGTCCATTCTAAAGGAGATCAGTCCTGAGTGTTCTTTGGAAGGAATGATGCTAAAGCTGAAACTCCAGTACTTTGACCACCTCATGCGAAGAGTTGACTCACTGGAAAAGACTGGGAGGGAAATTGAAAAATGCTTGGAGGGATTGGGGGGCAGGAGGAAGAGGGGACGACAGAGGATGAGATGGCTGGATGGCATCACCGACTCGATGGACGTGACTTTGAGTGAACTCCAGGAGATGGTGATGGACAGGGAGGCCTGGCGTGCTGCAATTCATGGGGTCACAAAAGTCAGACACGACTGAGCAACTGAACTGAAAAGACCTGAGAGTCACCTGGAGAATGGGATAAAAATGGCAATGCTTTACCTAAATGTTCATCGACTAAGGATTGGATAAAGATGTGGTACATATATACAATGGAATATTACTCAGCTATTAAAAAGAATGAAATAATGCCATTTGCCAAAACATAGATGGACCTAAAGATTTTTATAATGAGTAAAGTAAGTCAGAGAAGAAGAAATATCGTATGACATCCCTTATGTGTGGAATAAATGAACAAATGAACTTACAAAACAGAAAGAGACTCACAGACTTAGAGAATAAACTTATAGTTGCTAGGGGAGAATGGGGAGAAAGGATAGTTAGGGAATTGGGGATAGATATGTAGACACTGCTATATTTAAAATGGATAAACAAGGACCTATTATATAGCACATGTATGCAGCAGCCTGGATGGGAGGGGAGTATGGGGGAGAAAAGATAGATGTATATATATGGCTGAGTCCCTTTGCTGTTCACCTAAAACTATCACAACATTGTTAATTGGCTTTATTGTTATTGTATAGCCATTGTTATTGGGCTATACCCCCAATACAAAATTAAAAGGTTTAAAAAACCACTGATACTTTTATCCCACTCCAGACTAATTAATCTAGAATTGCTGGGGCTAAGATCCAGGCATCGGCATCTTTTAAGCTCCCCACGGGATTTAATGTGCAACTAGAATTGAGAACAATTTCCCAAGGACAGTGTCACAGCTGAGTGAAGTGAAAAGGCTGAGAGAAATGCAGAGCTAGGGCCAATCCATGGATTACAAGACAACAGGACAAAACTCAGCCAGTAATTTAACCAGAGCCTGATTTTCCCTACACGCATGTGCACTGTTTGCTCTGCTACTGATTTCTTTTTGGCAAGGTTTTTGTAGATATCTCGGTCTGATGAGTAATGACTGAGTTCCACACTTTGAAGTCCTCACAGAGAGCAGAGGACCAGTGTCCCTGCAAACCAGGAAGCTCCAGAAAACGCCCACAAGGAGCAGGGAGGAGGGAAAGGAAGTCTCCCTGCCCGTCCCCCACGGCCCCATACTCCACCAGCTGGATGGAGGTTCTAACCTGGGGAGACGTGGGCTCACAGGTATCACAGACATTGTCTTCTCAGATCTGGAGCTTAGAGGTAGATTACCTCAGTGTTCAGGCAGTACGCTCAGCCATGTCCAACTCTTTGCAACCCCATTGGCTGTAGTCTACCAGGCTCCTCGTCTGTGGGATTTTCCTGGCAAGAATACTGGAGTGGGTTTCCATTTCCTCCTGCAGAGGATCTTCCTGATCCAGGGATCGAACCCATAGTACCTACATCTCCTAAACTGTAGATGGATTCTTTACTACTAAGTCACTGCGGAAGCCCTCCTTAAACCTAGCAGTGCGTTAAAATGTAAAAGCCCAGAAAAGAAGGGAAAACATTCCCAGTTCCCACTCCAGACCAACTGAAACAAAGATTCTAGAATGAAGCCCAAACAACCATGTTTTTTTTAAGTGCCCCAGATATACAAACTATGAATAAAATACACAGATAAGAACCTACATTATGGCTCAGGGAACTCCACTCAGTGCTCGGAGGTGATCTAAATGGGAAGGAAATCCAAGAGGGGATACATGTATACATGTATCTGATTCATTTTGCTATACAGTAGTACAGTAGAAACTAGCAAACACTGTAAGACAACAATAAAAAACAAATTTTGAAAAAAAGTTTTCTCAGGTGATTCTAATGTGCAGTAAGAGTTGAGAACCACTTCTAATCCAACATACTCATTTTGTAGATGAGAAAGCCACAGCCCAGTGGACTAGAAAATAAAAGACACTGAGCCAGTATAGGAGCAATTTTGTTGCTGTTCAGTCACTCAGCAGTGTCTGACTCTTTGCAACCCCATGGAGTGCAGCACGCCAGGCTTCCCTCTCCTTCACCATTTCCCAGAGCCTGCTCAAACTCATGCCCATTGAGTCAGTGATGCCATCCAACCATCTCATCTTCTATTGTCTCCTACTCCTCCTGCCTTCAATCTTGCCCAGCATCAGGGTCTTTTCCAAGGAGTCAGCTCTTCACAGCAGGTGGCCAAAGTAACGGAGCTTCAGCTTTAGCATCAATCCTTCCAATGAATATTCAGGATTGATTTCCTTTAGGACTGACTGGTTTGACATCCTTGCAGTCCAAGGGGCTCTCAAGAGTCTTCTCCAACACCACAGTTCAAAAGCATCAAGTCTTCAATGCTCAGCCTTCTTTATGGCCCAACTCTCACATCCATACATGACTATTGGAAAAAACCATAGCTTTGACTAAACGGTCCGTAGTTGGCAAAGTAATGTCTCTACTTTTTAATATGCTGTCTAGGTTGGTCATAGCTTTTCTTCCAAGCAGTAAGAGTCTTAATTTTATGGCTGCAGTCACCATCTTCAGTGATTTTGGAGCCCAAGAAAATAAAATCTGTCTTTTTTTATTGTTTCCCCATTTATTTGCCATGAAGTTATGGGAATGGATGTCATGATCTTAATTTTTTGAATGCTGAGTTTTAAGCCAGCCTTTTCACTCTCCTCTTTCACCCTCATCAAGAGGTTCTTTAGTTTCTCTTTGCTTTCTGCCATAAGGATGATGTAATCTGCATATCTGAGGTTATTGATATTTCTCCCAGCAGTCTTGATCCCATCTTGTGCTATATCCAGACTGGCATTTGGCATGATGTACGCTGCATTTAAATTAAATAAGCAGAGTGACAATATACAGCCTTGGTGCACTGTTTTTCCAATTTCGAACCAGCCCNAGGCTTTGGCATAGTCAATAAAGCAGAAATAGATGTTTTTCTGGAACTCTCTTGCTTTTTCCATGATCCAGCGAATGTTGGCAATTTGATCTCTGGTTCCTCTGCCTTTTCTAAAACCAGCTTGCACATCAGGGAGTTCACGGTTCACATATTGCTGAAACCTGGCTTGGAGAATTTCGAGCATTACTTTACTAGCATGTGAGATGAATGCAATTGTGCGGCAGCTTGAGCATTCTTTGGCATTGCCTTTCTTTGGAATTGGAATGAAAACTGACGTTTGTTTGGTTAAGGTATTTCAAGACACATGATATTACTTTGTTGTTATCATTTAGCCATTAAGTCGTGTCCGACTCTTTTTTGACCTCAGAGACTCTTGCCACCGGCTCCTCTGTCCATGGGAGTCTCCAGGCAGGAACACTGGAGCGGCAGCCATCCTCTTCTCCAGGCGATCTTCCCGATCCAGGGGTTGAACTCAAAAGTCTCCTCATTAGAAGATGGTTTTTGTTTTTTTTTTTTTTTACTGCTGAGCCACCACAAATCGGGTAATGATGGTTCCTGTTCTGACAATCTACTGGGACTTGAAATTTCAAAATAATATTCTTTAAAATAGAAGAGGAGGCCTCGTCCATATTGGTGAAGTCAGGTCTCCGTTGTGTCCCAGGAAGCAGGAAGCAGTGTGTATTGTTTAGCCTCCATATGGGGGTTTTATTGCAACTGTTTAGCCCTCACATGGGGGGTTTCATTGCACAGGAACTTAAAAGTCAGGCTTCCCTGCTGGCCTGGCGGTGAAGACTGTCTGCCGCTCCAGGAGGCGTGGATTTGATCCCTGGATCGGAGAAGAAAATGGTAACCCACTCTAGCATTCTTGCCTGGGCAATCCGGTGGACAGAGAGGCCTGGCAGGCTACAGCCCATGAAATCACGAAAGCGTCAGACATGACTTAGTGGCTAAAGAACAACAAATTCCACGGCCACTGCATTCGTTATCGGGAGTCACTGTGTGGTAACATTAAAGAGGCAGCTAGCAACAGAAATGCTCAGGTGGACACCTGGGGCTTCCCTGGAGGTTCAGCTGGTGAAGAATCCGCCTGTGATGCAGGAGACCCGGGTTCAGTTCCTGGGTGAGGAAGATCCTCTGGAGAAGGAAATGGCAGCCCACTCCAGTGTTCTTGCCTGGGAAATCCCATGGACAGAGGGGCCTGGGGCACTACAGTCCCTGGGGTCGCAAAGAGTCAGACTTGACTAAGCAACTAACACTTCATGCTTCAGAAAGGTATAAATGGTGGTGGACTTTCTGACGTTAAAAGTAGCCTTTCTGTATGTTCACCTGTTGCTCATTCGGGTTATGTCCAAAGTTTAGCTTTTACAAATAAAGTTGCTGTGAACATTCGTGAGCGGCTCTTTGCATGAACGTCTCTTGCTGATCAATCTGGTTTGAAGTTTATCAATTTTATTGATCATCTCAAATAACTAACCCTTTCCCCTCATCAGTCTTCTCTATTAATTTTCTTTTTTCTGTTTAATTGCTTTCTATTCTTATCGTTTATATTCCCTTTCTTTTCTTTACTTTGAGTTCAGTTTGGTCTTTTAAAAAAATTTCTTGAGGAGGAAACGTACGCTGTTGATTTGAAATATTTCTTCTTTTGTAATGTGGGCACTCAGTGTGAATGATTTCCCTAAGTACCGCTTTAAAGCCTGTGATACAAGGGGGAGGCCATCCAGGTGGTATCATAAAGCGGATACCCAGCTGTCTCCTGATAGCACTCCCTATGGGGCCCTCTCAACGGGTGTCCTTGCAGACAAAACTAGTAACCCCTTCATGACTACACTCCCTGGATGCAGCTCATGGAAGAGCAGTGTTGCTGAGTTTTCTGCTCTCCTGTGTCATTAAGAGTGAGGTTCTAACACGCTTCAACGAAAGGCTGGCACTTGCCATCTGCCTCTACAAGGATTAATTCACAAACTGCCGTGACCACTGATCTTCAACGCCCTCTGAAATGAGTTCAGGGTGGAGATCAGGAATGAGGCGCTCTGTGCTCTGGGAAAAACTGCCAGAACACGTCTTTAGATAGTTAGATATTTCCAGGAGAAGATTTTATGAGCTCAATTCTTGCGTCTCTTCGTGTCTAGAAAAGCACTGAAATCTTTCGTGGTGACGTCTGCTCCTCAGGACCAGCAGCAACCTTCACAAGCCTGGCAGAAACTGTCTGCAAAAACGCGTTCTTGACTGCGTGAACTGCCCTGAGCACAAACGTGTGTACGCTGACCTCCCCTGCCTGTGCCGAGTCGCTTCTCAGAGCCCTCTGACATGCTGCCTCCCGGCTACAGTCTGCATTTTGCCCCAGATGAAACTTAGCTCTCACACTGGGCTTTTTTTTTTCTGGTCAACATAAGCACTGGAGTTTACGTGCAGGAAAAGTCAGCCCTCTGGCGTACCACATGCATTAAGTGAGCAGACGTTTTGCTCAGGATCCTGTGTGTAAGAGTTGCCCTCATTCTCTAACTTCAACTCCGTGGTAACCTGTGTGAGGCGTTGGTCGTACGATAATGCCATTTTCCACACCAGGAAGCTGCGTCCTCCACAGCGAGGTTGAAGGTCATTCTCTGTGAGCGTGGACACGGGTTTACCCTAAGGTCTTTCTGATCCCAAATCACAAAGCAACCCTCTCCCTCTTGACTGCATCTGCAGCCTGTGCACAGATGGGCCGGTGACCCCTCACGTGCGCTGGCCTGGTGAGGTAGCCCCCGGTGGCGGGGCAGGGGAGAAGCCGAGCGTGAGCTGCAAATCTGAGAACTGCGATTCTCCCCCTTGTGAGAGACGCGTCTTCTCCCGAAGGCTTCCTGGGAGAAGCCGCCTCAGCTCATGACAAGGCCCAGCGGTGGCTGTGGCTACATGGTCAGCCAGCCCCCACGGGCACCGGCGGGCAAAGTGAAGCTCTCTTTATGCCCGTGTTCACTGTACTGTGTTCTATTGTTTGTGAACACACACACACACACACACACACACACAATTTCACCCTCAAGCAAACCTTTAACAAAGATTAAGTTAAATGATCATGAATTCATACGTCAAACATGGGAGCACAGTTGGGTTAAGGGTGGAAATTTGTTTAAACGCACACAGACACCCTTGGGTGCTCCCAATTAGAGCTTCCTGAGCGCTCCCTTGGAGCATCTGCCCTGAAGGGTCACAGGTCGAAGTGGAAGATGAGGATGTGTCTCGGGGGGGGGGGTCACCGGGTGATCCCACCTTCTGCGTAGCCAGGTGAGGGCTCACCAGGTAATCGTTCCCGGGAAACGTGTTTCCAGGCTGCACGTGTTAGATGCTCTGACCCATCATGTCTGAGGATCCGTCTGTTCATTCGACGAGGAAGCAGTGCGTTACATTTTCACTCTCCCTGCTAGTCTGAAGCTTCGTTCATATCCATCGGCCATCCTGCAGCGGCTGAAGTCTGCGCAGGGTTTTGTTTTTATTAAGTGTCGACTCTGCTCTGGGCAAGGCTGGCCTCGCCATCACCGAGAGCACTCAGCAGGCCCCGGGAGTCCCGGTGCAGAGGCGCTCCGCTGCTCCTAAAGCTGGCCGGGGCGCAGGCTTCTCTGCGCTCCGTCCCCTCACCTCTGGGCCCCTCTGCGCTGCTTGGGACTCCGGTTCTTCTCTGTCAGGAGGACAAGGGTTTTGTTCCAGGACGTGAGCTCCGTGGAGACTCAGAGATGCCTCTCCAGCGCTCCAGGCTAGAGGGGCCTCTGCAGAGCAGGCTGGGAGTATCAGGCTGATGTTTCAAACATGGCAGAAACCGGCTGGTCATCCCCCATCTCCAGAGAGGAGTTCAAATAGCCCAGGTGATGCACAGGCTTCCCGCAGGCGTCCGACCGCCCGGAGCTCCTTTTACACATATGCGTGTCCGGTCCACCGGCCCCCAGAGTGAGGCTCGGGTGTTGGGTTCTCCCCGTAAACCTTGGGTTCCATTAGACGTGGAGCCTCTGTGGCACGTGCAGGGTCCAGGGCAGGAAGGGCGCCCCTGGCCTGCCTGGAGGAACTGGACACCATTACACCTTCTCCCATGTCTGTTTGTGCAATGATTCGGCTTAAGTCTAGGGATGAGAGGTGCAAGGTAACAGCCTCGAAGCTCTAATTCTTCCTGCCTCGGGGAGACCGTCCCCATGGCAGGGACCCGGGCCCAGAGGGCTAATGACAACATGGGAAGCCTTTGAGTTCACCCTTCTGCACTGGAGCAGCACGGACGGGCACCCCAAGTGCCCCTTGCCCTTGTAACATCTCAGAGGGNACACACACACACACACACACACACACAATTTCACCCTCAAGCAAACCTTTAACAAAGATTAAGTTAAATGATCATGAATTCATACGTCAAACATGGGAGCACAGTTGGGTTAAGGGTGGAAATTTGTTTAAACGCACACAGACACCCTTGGGTACTCCCAATTAGAGCTTCCTGAGCGCTCCCTTGGAGCATCTGCCCTGAAGGGTCACAGGTCGAAGTGGAAGATGAGGATGTGTCTGGGGGGGGGGGGTCACCGGGTGATCCCACCTTCTGCGTAGCCAGGTGAGGGCTCACCAGGTAATCGTTCCCGGGAAACGTGTTTCCAGGCTGCACGTGTTAGATGCTCTGACCCATCATGTCTGAGGATCCGTCTGTTCATTCGACGAGGAAGCAGTGCGTTACATTTTCACTCTCCCTGCTAGTCTGAAGCTTCGTTCATATCCATCGGCCATCCTGCAGCGGCTGAAGTCTGCGCAGGGTTTTGTTTTTATTAAGTGTCGACTCTGCTCTGGGCAAGGCTGGCCTCGCCGTCACCGAGAGCACTCAGCAGGCCCCGGGAGTCCCGGTGCAGAGGCGCTCCGCTGCTCCTAAAGCTGGCCGGGGCGCAGGCTTCTCTGCGCTCCGTCCCCTCACCTCTGGGCCCCTCTGCGCTGCTTGGGACTCCGGTTCTTCTCTGTCAGGAGGACAAGGGTTTTGTTCCAGGACGTGAGCTCCGTGGAGACTCAGAGATGCCTCTCCAGCGCTCCAGGCTAGAGGGGCCTCTGCAGAGCAGGCTGGGAGTATCAGGCTGATGTTTCAAACATGGCAGAAACCGGCTGGTCATCCCCCATCTCCAGAGAGGAGTTCAAATAGCCCAGGTGATGCACAGGCTTCCCGCAGGCGTCCGACCGCCCGGAGCTCCTTTTACACATGTGCGTGTCCGGTCCACCGGCCCCCAGAGTGAGGCTCGGGTGTTGGGTTCTCCCCGTAAACCTTGGGTTCCATTAGACGTGGAGCCTCTGTGGCACGTGCAGGGTCCAGGGCAGGAAGGGCGCCCCTGGCCTGCCTGGAGGAACTGGACACCATTACACCTTCTCCCATGTCTGTTTGTGCAATGATTCGGCTTAAGTCTAGGGATGAGAGGTGCAAGGTAACAGCCTCGAAGCTCTAATTCTTCCTGCCTCGGGGAGACCGTCCCCATGGCAGGGACCCGGGCCCAGAGGGCTAATGACAACATGGGAAGCCTTTGAGTTCACCCTTCTGCACTGGAGCAGCACGGACGGGCACCCCAAGTGCCCCTTGCCCTTGTAACATCTCAGAGGGTGATGGATCTGTGTTCTCTTTGGCCAGAAAGACTCTCCCTGCTGGTGTCCACGCTTGAACTCTACCTGCAGCTGGAGCCGCACCCTCAAGCCAACTGGGTGCATGGTGGCTGCAAGGGCGCCAGCCCTCCCCTGGCTTTCGACATGCAGGACCCCTTCCTGAGCCACAGGAAGTGACCTTGTCCAGGTGGGCACAGCCCTGGAGCAAAACCCCAGGGACCCTCAACCCCGGGGGAGCTGGACCAGAGAGAGACACCCCTTCAGCCCCGAGAGGAGCGGAGCCACACCGCCCAGCCCGCGCCCGCAGCTGGCTCCCGGCGACGCGGGCCCCACGGGCTCCTCTGTCTCGGCTCTCCCACGCCCCTCCCCTCACTCCTTCCTGGGACGGCTTTCCCCGTAAACCAACCGTGTCCACGCTCACGTCTCAGGACCTGCTTTCAAGATCCCTCAAATGAAACAGACACCAGGGTGAATCCGCATGCCAGCAGAATCCCCGCCTGCCTGTTCCCTCTCATGACTGAGGGGAGGAGGAGGTCGGGTGGCTCGATTTCCTTGGGAAGCAGCCTGTTCCTGTGGCTCCACACAGAGCTCCCGCGTGTTGCACGCCTTCCTCCGCAGGCGGTGGTCTCTCGCCCGACCGGCATCTGCCTTGGGGTTTTTCGAGACCTCCCCAGGGCTCCTCACGTGTATCAAGGTCAGGACTACTCACTGCAGAAGGAACAGGGTCCAAGCAGAAGCTGCTGGACTGTGAAACCCGAGGAAATATTCTCATGGTAGGAGGGATGGAGACGTGGGCTTCTCCCTGGGTAACAGGACTCAGCGTATCCCCTGGGTGTGTCCCACTGAGTCTGCCCTTACGGTTTTTAGCTGGGGGAGCTCTGCCCACCTTTGCAATTCCATTCCTTTCCTACGAGGACAGTCCCACGACTGTAGGGTCCTTGGTTCCAGTGCCCCCACTTACCACCCTTTAAAATGGGCCCATAACTAGGGTTGTTCATCTTTGTGACTCTTTGCAGAGAGCATTAGACTTTTCAGTAGGAGACAGGGATTGAGATGAGTGCTGGGACATGAAAATAGAGATGATCCCTCCCGATTATTTTTATCTTGTCTTAAACACTCAGACACGGAGACAGGCAGACCAATTAAGCTTTTGTGGGAAGCTGTGCATGTCTTCCAACCACAGCAAGTCTGGGGTTATAATTCCCGGCTCCCTACAATAAAATCGTTTCAAGGGTAAATAAAAGGCCAGTGAGAAAAATGGCTGGTTGAGAACAACTGTCTCACAGTGACCGCCTCGCACACAAACTGCGTGAGCAGATCCTGCCGGCCACAGATGGGCTCCACCGGGGCGGCCGTCCATCGCGCCCCCTCCCAGGCCTGGCGGGGCCGTGCTGCCTTTCCCGGGGCCACCTGAGTCCCGGCCTCGTCCTTTAGAATCTGCACAGCCCCCCAGCCCGGCAGCCCCTGGCCCTCAAGGCTGGTGTGGGTGCGGGGGCTTGGCGAGGCCGCAGAAGGTCCAGTCTGGCGGCTGCCGTCCTCTAGATACCACCCGGGCACGAGTCACATGGCCCCCAGGGTCCCCANCAGCCCCCCAGCCCGGCAGCCCCTGGCCCTCAAGGCTGGTGTGGGTGCGGGGGCTTGGCGAGGCCGCAGAAGGTCCAGTCTGGCGGCTGCCGTCCTCTAGATACCACCCGGGCACGAGTCACACGGCCCCCAGGGTCCCCAAGTCCTGGGGGATGTCCCCCCTCCTCCAGCTCCCAAGGTCCTTTGGGGGGGCGGAGGCGGAGTCAGAAGAGACAGGCCCGTCACAGGGCCATGTAGGGGGAACCTTATGCCACGTCCAGTAGATCGCCTTCCACAAAGCCCCCGGGCAGGGCGTGTGAGGGCCTCACTGATCAGAGAAAGGCACTCTGTCTGCTCAAACCTGTCGGAGCCTCCATCAAAGAAGCAGCGCAGCGACACAGGCAGGAAAGTGGGGCCCCGGGGCCCTGTTGGCGGGGACGCCGCACGGGCAGCTGTTAGGAAGCAGCACAGCTGTCCCTGAAACCTTAAACGTGGAGTTACTCCACGACCAGCAACTTCGTTCTCCTGCGTGTACGCCCGAGAGAATGAAAAGCAAGGACTCAAAGAAGGTGCCCCATTCACAGCAGCAGCACCCGCAGCAGCTGAAGGGTGGGAGCACCCCGCCTGTCAGTGGACGACGGGTGAACAAGACGCGGTCCATCCACACGGTGGATTACGGTTCAGTCTCAGAAGGGAAGGCGGTTCCAACACCTGCTGCAGCATGGAGGAACGCTGAGAACATCCTCAGCAAAATAAGCCAGCCACGGAAGAAAAAGCTCCGCGTGATTCCACTTGCACAAGCTCCCTAGATCAGATTCAGAGAGACAGAAGGTGGTTTCCAGGGGCTCAGGGAGAAGGTGGAGTGAATGTTTAATGGAGACAGAGTCTCGGTTTTGCAAGAAGAGTTCTGGCGACGGTGGGGATGGCTGCACCACCACGTGACTGTTCTTAGCACCACTGGCCTGTGAGTGTCAAGCGGCTAAGATGTGACTGTTCTTAGCGCCACTGGCTTGTGCGTGTTAAGTGGCTAAGACAGGACGTTTTCCGTTGTTGCGCTGGCCGCTCAGTTCTGACTCTGGGACCTCATGGACTATGGCCCTCATCGCCCTCTGTCTGTGGGACTCTCCAGGCGAGGACACTGAGTGGGTTGCCACGCCCTCCTCCAGGGGTCTTCCCGACCCAGCGACTGAAGCCGGGTCTCCTGCATTGGCAGGGGAACTCGTCTCCGTCTGAGCCACGGGGGTAGCAGAGGAAGAAAGCAGCTCTCCACCCCCGGGACGAGGCGCTCTCCAGGTGGAGGAGCTGGTGTCCACCCCCGAACGCGCTCACCCCCTGCTGCACCCACGGCGGCCGCTCGTCCTCTGTACACGGGGCTCTGGTCAGTTTCTCCCGATTCGAGGAGGGGCGAGCACTCGGTTCCCATCATTCGGGCCTTTGCCTATTTCTCCAGTTTGTTTGGGTTTTACTTTTCCTGCTCGTGACGCTTCTGGCCCTGCTGGAAAATGTCACTTGGTTCACACTAACGTTTCTACTCATCGAGTGTGTAAGCAACATAGAATGCATGCACAATGCCCCTTGCACGTTTCCCTGAAGTTTATATCCATTGCTTTTAAGGCAGATTTGATCCATAATGCTTAGAGCACGTCCTCTTTGGAACCATCATACCTAAGTGTCAGTCGAGTTTTTTTCTCCTTTACTGGTTACTTTTACGAGGCTGTTCCCTTGAAAGAAGCTCAAAGAGCTTTATAAAAATCCATTGTATGAATCTTTCTCACACAGCAATGCGGTAGAGCGGGAAGTGGTAGGGTTCTTCCAGTATGAAGAAACAATCGAGGGAGTGGAAAATTCCAGAAGGAGCACGCCTCCTTGAACTGCCATACCCCACCCTGATTTCCAGATACGCCACGGCTTTTTCCTCAGTCTAGACTGGAGACATTTACAGCGAGAGGTTGGAACTTTAATGAAACGCTCTGTTAGAGGCAGACTTCTTCAAGCTTGGCTTACACATCCAGGGTCACGCATGCCTTTCTCACGGATGTGTGGATGGGGGCAGAAGCCAGGTTTCTGGCTCAGAAAGAACCGGAGCTCTGAGTTTAGATAGGAAGTCCTTAGTCTGAATAATTAAACTTAAAACCTGTCATTTTTATGTAACACAAAGGAAGCATAAACTTTCATTCCTTTTCGAGTTTCATAAGCATTTTTGGTCACTCTTATTAACAGAGATAGCAGTGTCTTAAATATTTTGCTTATGAAAAGCAATATTATAAGTTGCCCTTAAAAAGTATATTCTTTAGTGAGCGCTCACTAAAAAAGAACTACTCAGAAATTCAGCTCACTATCTGGGGACAGGAGAAGTAAATAAATTCAAAGTCTTCAAAAATGAGGTTTTTCTCCTATGCTTCTTCCCAGCTTGAAGGCTTCCGGGGGCCTCTCTGGATCGCTGGGTGATGTTTTCTCTGGGATTTTAGTGGTAACACTGGTTCGACGCACCTGGGGCGCTAGCTCAGCTCGGCCACCAGGTGGCACTGTGGTCATTCACCAGCGCCCGCGGCGCCCCGGCTGGCGAGGTCGCCCAGGCATGTCCAGCCTCCAGCGCTCAGCCTGCGCTCCGTTATTATTTTTTGATTTATAAAGCGCCATTCCTACGCAGATTCCCTGGCCGCAGCTGCTTCAGAGAAGGCTGCAGAAGCATTACCCAGCAAGGGGAGCGACCCCGGCAAGGCGTAAGGCGGTCTGATGGACGAGCACAGGTGGACATCTGGAAAGAAATCTGCTGACCCAAGGGGCCCAGCGGCCAAGGCCCCGGCCAGCAGGGGAGGGGTCAGCCCCAGGGCCACCCGCGTCCCAACTGGCGCGGAAGGCAGCCCCTCCAGCGGGCACATGCGCACATCTGTCCCCGTGAAAGGCAGAGGCAACACTTCCTTTGGTGGTGAGCGATCGAAACACCGCAGCCGGTCTAGCCTTCGTGTTCTGTGCAGGGTCGGGCTGGAGCTGGGCGCTCAGTTCAGTCTGCAGGGAGCCAAACACACTCCTCATGGTTTAGGGAACTGGTGAAGTGGAGACCCTGAGCGGGCCGGGCAGCTGGGGACACCAGGGCCCCCGCTTCTGGGGACAGTGCTCTGAACAGGGCGGTCATTACAGGTGGAGCCTTTGGAACAGCAGCCGAAAACTTAACCCAGTTCTGGGACGTTGGAAAGGGGGTAAGGCGTGACTGTGTGCGAGCCAGAGGGGGCACGTTGATGGGGTGCAAACAAAAATACAGAAACGTGATGAAAACAGCATGACCGCGGGAGGCCAAGCGCAACCGTGGGCTGCGAGCCGGCAGCCAGACGACACAGGTGTGGGCGGGGGGGTCCACCTCCAGCGGCTTGGGCACACGAGCCCCGCCCATCAAGCCACGTGCCCTGAGTCCCCGCCTATCAGACCGCGTGCCCTGAGCCCCGCCCCTCACACCGCCTGCCCTGAGTCCCCATCCAGCAGACCATGTGCCTTGAGTTATGCTAAGCAGTTCTCCCAGCAGTCTAGCAGAGCTGCCATTGTCTTCACTACTTTACAGAGGCGGATGCTGAAGGCCCGATGGTCAAGATTACGTGGCCAACGAGATACGTCTGGGAGCTGGAGCGAAGGCCCCTCGGCTCCCAGGTGCCTTGGGGGCACCGCGGTGCGTCCTAAACAAAGCGGAGACGCGGGTGGGCATGGCAGCACAGAACCTCGGAAGGGTTCGCCTGCATCCTGCAGGCTTTCCCGCTGGCCGAGAGGAGGAGCGTCCGGAGCTCGGGCCTGTCTGCCCTCCTCCCCGACTCCAGGCGGGAGCGGGGCTGCTGTGAAGACCCGGGCCCAGGGGGCCTCCTGCGGCCTCTTCTGCTGGTAGTCACCCGTCGCGCGCGGGACAGAGGAGGAGCCCCTGCTGGTCACTCCTGGGGAGCCTGTCCGACAAGCCATGGAGGGCGGCGAAGCGCGGTCCCCAAGGCCGTGGCCCGTGCCCACGTGGTTGGGGGGCGATAAACTGTGCCCGGGAAACTTGCTTCTCTCATCATGAGCCCTGCAGGCTGAACACCATATCCCTTTCGTTTGTTTCAGTTTTTAAAACAAGACCTTGTTTGGCTGTAGGCAGGAAACCTCCCTCCTACAAAATTGCAAGTCCCCAAGAATGATGATGTCTAGTAAGTTCCTTGCAGTGATGAAATGGTGAGCGTAGGATTCAAACAGGGAGGGAAAGCTTGAGCTCCCGGGAGGAGGGAGGTGGGAGACTGGGAGGCTGGAGACCGAAGCCCCCCTGACCGAGTGGAGGAGCGAGGGGAGCCGGGAGGACGTGGACGGATTTGCTGAGGACGTTATTGATGAGCAGAGTGTGGATCCGTGGCCCTCACGGGACATCTAACCTGACGACGGGAAAGACAGAGGAGCTGGTGGGGATTGGCCTCCAGCTGACCTGCCAACTTCTGGAAAGAGACGGACGGCCCCAAGCGGAAGGTGCGGCCCGGGAGAGGAGGAGGCAGAGAGCAAATGTGGATGGCGCCTGTGGATGGCGCCGAGTCCTCTTCGCCCCACTGCGTCTAAGGAACCCCGCAGAGCGGAGCCGGGTGCTGGGTTCCCGTGGAGCTAGGCTGCTCGGCGAGGGGGTGGGGGGGCTAGGGTGGGCTTGCACCAGCGGGGGCTGCACAGTTGCTGTGGCTTCGCATGCCTGCTCTGGGCTGCTCGGCAGTGTGGCCGAGAGAGCCACACCTGGACGGAGGTGCGGCACCGCCTTCCGGCGTCCACAGCTGAATCTTCCCACCTCCCCTGACTCTCAGTGACGTGGAGGCCGTGGAGGAGAAGCAGAAGGAACACGGCCTTCTCCGACCTTGCTGGGGCTGATCAATGTCCAGGAAGTACCTTCTTTGAAAAAGGACTTTCCCCAGCAGGTTGTTTTGGAAGTGAAAGTGACTCAGTTGTGTCCTCCTCTTTGCGACCCCGTGGGTTGTAGCCTGCCAGGCTCCTCTGTCCATGGGATTCTCCAGGCAAGAATACTGGAGTGGGTAGCGTTTCCCTTCTCTAGGGGATCTTCCCAATCCAGGGATTGAACCCAAGTCTCCTGCAATGCAGGATTCTTTATCAGCTGAACCACAGGGAAGCCAGGTTGTTTGGGAGTGTTAGAATTTAAAAAAAGTTTTGACTGTTCTCTGAGTCCTATTCCAGCTGTGTTGCTGTAAGTTATGCACGTGAAGTGTCAGATCTTCCTGGGAGGTAAACACTGTCGTATCTGTGCTGAGATGTGGACATGAGGCCCCTGGAGACGTGGGGTCACTTGGGGCCTTTGCTGCTGGCGGCAGAGCTGGTGTTGGACATTGGGTCCAGACTCAAAACTTGGGGCATTTCTTCCTTATTTCTATAAATACAAAATAAGAAGAAATAAGAAAACATATCTCATTTGTTTTGTGCACATGACATTACTGCTTTTATAAACTATAGTCTGAAAAATCATCTCAGATGCCATCAGCCATCGACAACCAGGAACATTTCAGTGACTCTCCGTGAAGACGTCTCTCTGCTGCATTCATTTCAAGATGAACTTGTCAATACACAGGTTTCTCCTGCTTGAAAACCAGTCGCAACACATCTTATCGACCAGAAGTGTCTGGCTCTTTGGTTTTCAGCTTTGCCCAGGGGGGAGGGGCTGGGGTTTCTGTGGGGAGAAGGGCCCTCCTGGCTGCAGGGAGCCTCACCCCCGAGTCTGCCCCCCACCCACTGGGGCAAGGCTGCTGCGAGCATCTGTGGGCTCTGACCCGCTTCCGAGAGGGGGTGTGATCTGCCTCTGGGGGCAAGATTCTGGGGACGGGTCCTGGAGATCGACAGCCACGTCCACCCTCATCTGCCTTGACTGTGGGGATTTCCCTCCAGCCAGGCCCTCCAGGAAGCGCTTTGAATATTCCCTAGAGGCGACATAATGGTCCATTTTCCACAGGAGGAAACAGAGTTGCTTGGGTGGGAGCGCAGCTGAGAAGGGCCGGGGTCGGCCCCCAGGCCTCTGTACCCTGGGGCCTGTGCTCGGCGCCCCCTCAGTGGGTCCCTGAGTCACATCGCCATGGCTAGGGGAGGCTTTGTGTGGGAGAGGTCTACAGGAAGCTGCGGTTTGGGGGAAGGAGGAGTTAGAGCACACACACAGGTGCTCACACACCTCGCACCCGCACAGGGCCTCCCTCTCTCAGAGGAGCCTGTGAGCGAGCCGCCAGCGCTGGCTGGGACTCAGGGCCCAGCGCCCGCCCGCGTTTGGGAGCCAGCACCAGCTGTGAAGGCGCCTTTGTTTTCCTTATTGTGCAAAAGGTGCTCTGATTACCATATGTTTTTCTGAGTCAGACGAGGGAGGTAAAATGTTGGCTATGAGATGGTATTNTCATCAAAGCAAGTTTGTGTCATGTTCACGCTAGTCTCCTATGGGCAGGGGTGATGGTCACACCAGAGTGGGAATGTGTTGACCACCACTGAACTGCACGCAAACGTGATGAGCGTGGTACACATTACGCTATGTATGTCTCTGTCATTTAAAAAGTCAGGTCTTAGGAGGACTGAAAGGTTTGTAATATATTTTGGAAAAAAATAACCAAAACGTATATGATTCAAAATAAAACGGTGCTGCCTAGAAGGATAAGCAGACTCTCTTCTCGTGAGACACTCAGGAACAGTTTCTTGATCACAGAAACTTGATGGTCACGATGTCACTGGAATTTGTTCAAAATCAGCAAGCAAAAAAAAAAAACAAAAAAAAACCAGCAAGCAGTCAGGTCCTACTAGAAAGAATCAGATGTCATGATTTGGGAACTGGCTTTTTTGTTTTTAAACTGTGACAATGAAATATGACTACAAATCTTGTGGTTTGATAATAGAACTTAAAAAAAAACCCATGTTGGATGACTGGGCCCATTTCTGCGGCTCCTCTGACGAGTGTGGGCTTCAGGATCCCACCGCTGTGCGTCGCAGTGAAGGATGAGTAGGTGGACTGTCTGCCTTGACGATGGCGAGCAGATTCCTGGCGGCCAGCACCGAACACGGCGACCCCCGCAGGCCCCTCAGCGACCCCCGAGGGCCCCCGAGAGCGGCGGCTTCCCAGAGATGCGACCACTCGAGGTCACCTGTCGCCCTGTTGACTGCGGCGTTAAGGACTCACTCATGCTGCTATCACGGTGCCAGGACCAGCCAGGGACTTTCTGAGGAGCTTTGTCGCGTCAGATGAGGAGGTCGCATGGGGCGCTGCCTGCTTCCTGCTTTCTGATCCTGCCGTGCGTTTTGCTCGATGTTTCTGCTCTTCCACATTAAAAGGGGAGGGATCCTGGAGGCACAGACTATTGACCGAGGCGGGGCAGGCTCTGGAGACTCAGCTGGCTTGTGTTGACCACTGGCCCGCTTGTAATTGTCTTTTTAAGGCAGGGAACTTCGAACTTTTTTTTTGAGAAAATGAGATTTTAAGTTTGGGGTTGGAATTCTAATTTTGTTTTTGTTTTGCTTAGTGAGAAAGTTGATGCTCTGTAAGTGAGTCTGAGTGAACTCCGGGAGTTGGTGATGGACAGGGAGGCCTGGCATGCTGCGATTCATGGGGTCGCAGGGAGTCGGACACGACTGAGCGACTGAACTGAACTGAAGTGACTTTTTAAAGTTATTTCTTTTTTGTGTCTGTGCTGGGTCTTCGTTGCTTTTCTCTAGCCGTGGCGAGTGAGAGCTGCTCCCGTTGAGGTGCGCGGGCTTCTCCCAGCGGTGGCCTCTCCTGTTGCGGAGCACGGCCTCTAGGCAGTCGGTGTGTAGTGGTTGCGAGATGGGGGCTTGCTTGCTCTGCAGCTGTGGGATCTTCCCAGACCAGCAATCCATGCGTCCCCTGTACTGGCAGGCGGATTCTTATCCACTGTGCCGCCAGGGGAGTCCCTGCCAAGGACTCTTAAATAAGTGCTATTTGATGGGGGCCAAGAGATTCATTCAAAACTCTTCCTTCCCACCACGTGTGGATGTCAAAGTCTGGTCCTCAGTTAGGATCGGGACAGGAACTGGCACAGCTGGAGGCATCTTCTGCTCAGCAGAGAAACGGAATCAGCCCGCAAGTCTGAAAAACTCAGCCGCTGGTCCACGTGGGGGCTCTGGGCGGCCAGCGGGGATGGAATTCTCTGAGGAAAGAAAGGATTTTTCTGAATCATTTCCTCAGGAGGGAAATAACCACCCAATTTTAGCCTCAAGCTTTCAAGTCATTTCTCTAAACCTCTGGAGGTTTTTCAGATCCAGTTCTGAAGGTTTTTATAAAAGCGAAATGGCCCTGAAATCTCCTGTCCAAGTGCAGAGCCCCTTGCTGAATGGATGGGGTGTGATGCGGTTTTCTGAGAGCTTGTTTGGATTTCAGGAAGTGAACGAGATAAGCTGAATGGCCTTTTCCTGCTCTGACTCTTAAAAAAAGAGTCTTGCCCAAAAACGCTTGAAGGAAACCACTGACATTTCCTAACTTCAAAAGAACAAAAATCTAACGGGGGGAGGAAAGAAAATCACAATTAGAGGCCCAGGATGGAGCAAGGACACAGCAAGGGGCAGAGCCAGTGGGGACGGAGTCAGAACAACACTCGCCGCTCCAGAGTCTGCCTGTACTCGCGTCTTGTTTTGCTTTTGTATGAACTTCCAGCTGAAAGCGTGACACAGAAACGCACCTGTCTGGTCCGAGATGTTTCCCTTGCCCCGCTCCTCTTTGCTGCTTGCTTTGCATTTCACCATCAGGGGAGGTAGTCTTGGCGGGGGTGTGTGTGTGTGTGTGCTACAGGTTGTTTCAGGGAAGTTCTGTGTTGGTGAACGAGGTGGTTGAGGGCTGAACTTCGTTTCTGTTATTTTTGTGAAGAGATGGAAAGGCAGCGTGGTTCCCTGATAGTCACATGACGTCCTTCAACATGGGCGGAATTTCCAGGGAGGCCCAGCCCAGCCACCCCTGAGCAGCTCCGGGGGGCCTTCTCACCCTGAGAAAAGGTGGTTATTTCGGACACCCCTCATCACCCAGTCCTGAGACACGCGGCAAGAGCAGCAGAGCAGCACCCAGCCTCTGAGGGCAGGAGAGAGGAGCCAACCTCTGCCAGGCCTGGGCTGAGACCCAGGGCGTCCCGGAGCGCTCACCCAACAAGCTCCAGCGCAGGGAATAAAAACCACTTCTTTCACGGCCTCGCCGACTTGATGCACGGGAGTTTGAGTAGGCTCCGGGGGACGGTGGAGGACAGGGGAGCCTGGCGTGCTGCAGGGGTCGATCCACAGGGTCGCAAAGGGTCGGACACGACTGAGCGATCAACACACGTGCTGCGTGGCGCGTTCGGGACAGGAGAGTAGACGCGAGAAGGTAGCGAGTGCTCCCTTCCTGGAGGCGGCGGGCATCCACAGTCACTGCAGAGTCAGTCCCTTCCCCTGGGGGGAGGCGGGGGGCCTGTTAATCTCGAGCAGGAAAGCGCCTCACAGCTGCTCCTCCCGGAAGAGCCCTCAGCCCGGTCCCGGCCCCGCTCGAGCCCCGGCCCCATGGCCGTCTCTCTCCTCCATCTCTCCACGCATTTGCTGTCAGGCTTGGAGCATTTTCTTCCTTCCCCCGTGGACCCCACGCCCTCAGAAACCGACTCTGGCCAAGTCGCTCCTTGGCCTCTGAGAAGCCTGGAGACCCTCTTCCATCCAAAGGACGTTAGAAATGGCATCTTCTGACCCTTCTGGACCGGGCTCAGGGGAGTGACGTCTTTGCTTCCCAGTCCCCTTGATGAGCTCCTTGAAGATGCTAGTCCCGGTGAGTCACGCGTGCTCAGCGTTGTTGGGGCTGCCTCCTGGGGGCGCTCCTCTTGCCAAAGGGAGGGGGCCAGCCTTGGCAGCCCCTCCACCCCATCTCACACCACCCAAGGGGGCAGGGAGGGGGCTGGGAAGGGAGGACCTTGCCTTTTCCGGCACAAAGTACTTCTCTCATCCCTGGAAGTGCTTTCCTGCTGAACTTCAGAACGCGGTTATTTTGAAGTCAAGCCAGGAAATGCTCTGGAAACAGTGATGGGAGCCTGTGCTGGAAGCCGGGGACACAAGCTCCATGCNGAGGACCTTGCCTTTTCCGGCACAAAGTACTTCTCTCATCCCTGGAAGTGCTTTCCTGCTGAACTTCAGAACGCGGTTATTTTGAAGTCAAGCCAGGAAATGCTCTGGAAACAGTGATGGGAGCCTGTGCTGGAAGCCGGGGACACAAGCTCCATGCCGACTCTCCAGGCCTTGTTTATTTCATGATCTGGACTAACTTCTCAGCTGTAATCGACACCACCCACCACCTATGAACTTCCCAGAAACGTCCGGCAGGGGAGGGGCGGGACGAGCAGGAACACCCGTGGCTGCCAGGCTCCAGGTCCAATCTGTCACGGCCGGCTCCATAATTCATGTAGACGACCTCCTCAAATAAGCGGAGCTATTGGCAGCGAATGGTCAGAGCAAAGTCCCGGTTTTATTACAGGACAGAGTCTGTTACACGATCAGATTGCAGAGTGAGTTGGCGTGTGAAGACCCAGCTAGCCTTTACGTTTCGATATTTTGCTCATCCTAGATTTTTTTGGTATTAATTTTGATCTTTGAAAAAAAAAATATTGTACTAGGAAACTTAAATGCGTATTACTAAATGAAAGAAGCCCATTTGAAAAGGCTGTGTGCTGTGATTCCAACTCGATGATATCCCAGAAAAGGCAAAACTATGGACACGGTGACGAGATCGGGGGCTCCCAGAAGT
>SJYV01013271.1:118427-137800 GCA_006410875.1 Neotragus pygmaeus | reverse complement strand
GGCGCAGAGGATTCTGAGCGGGCAGTTGGACCCCTCCGGAGAACACCGCAGGGATGAATGCACGCCGCTAAGCATTTGTCCAAAGCCTTGGAATGTATAACACGAGGCGTGAACCCTCATGTAAACAGCGGGCTCTGGATGCTGACGGTGTGGCAGCGTAGGGTCATCGATCATAACGACTATACCCCCAGTGGGGGTGTCGATAATGTGGGAACAGGGCATGTGGGGAGTAGGGGGCGGGCAGGAAATTTCTGCACCTTTCTCTCAATTTTGCTGTGAACCTAAGACTTCTCTAAAAAATAGAGTTTGATGCAAACATTGCATTAATATGGTATTTATCTGGGACGTTACTGGTATGATGAGGGCAGAGTTTCAGTTTCACGAGACGGAAAGAATCCCGAGGAGGCAGAGATGGGGGCAGGGCAGCGTGAACTTAAAGCCGCTGAACCTAGAAGTGGCTAAAAGGCGCGTTTTGTGCTGTGTGTGTTTGATCAGCATTTTGAGGCGCCACTCATCTCGACGGCTGAGCCTCGCACCCCTGCCCCGCCCCCTCGAGTTTGTCTCCTGGTCTCGCCCTCGGCCCGGCCTCGCTTTCCCACCCCTGAGCATCTGAGCGCTGCGGGGCCGCGGGGTGTGAACACCACACCGCAGGGGAGCCTGGCCACACCCGACGCAGACAGCAGCCTATTTTATTTTGTTTTGCTTGTGGTGGCGGCTGCTGCTGCTGCTGTCACTTCAGTTGTGTCCAACTCTGTGCGACCCTACAGACGGCAGCCCACCAGGCTCTGCCGTCCCTGGGATTCTCCAGGCAAGAACACTGGAGCGGGCTGCCATTTCCTTCTCCAGTGCGTCAAAGTGAAAAGTGAGGGTGAAGTCGCTCAGTCATGTCCGACTCTTCGAGACCCCATGGACTGCAGCCCACCAGGCTCCTCCGCCCGTGGGATTTTCCAGGCAAGAGCACTGGAGTGGGGTCTCATGGCACAAGGCTGTGAATGCCAAAACATCACTGTGAAAGCTTAAATTCCCTTTTAAACATATAAGGACCCTCCTTTTTCAGTGCGTATGTGTGCTTAGCCAGTCAGCTGTACCTGACTCCCGACTCTTCATTACATGGACTGTAGCCCACCAGGCTCCTCTGTCCACGGGATTCTCCAGGCAAGAATGCTGGAGTGGGTTGCCATTTCCTCCTTCAGGGAATCTTCCTGACCCAGGGATAGAACCTGCGTCTCCAGGGTCTTTTCTTTAAGAGGAGGCTCTTTGATGTAAAATCATTCTTTCCTGTCTGGCTCACCTTGTATTTAATGTGCATCAGAAATAGAGGATGAGAGTGAGTGAACACAATGAAAGATAATTGTGGAAGGATGTAAAGGGGGCTGCTTTGGAGGCTCAGATGGTGAGAACCTGCCTGCAACGCAGGAGACCTGGGTCTGATTCCCGGTCAGGAAGCTCCTCCGGAGAAGGGAATGGCCACCCACACTAGCCCACTTGCCTGGAGAATCCCATGGGCAGAGGAGCCTGGGGTCGGGGTGCGTGTGGCTACAGTTCTTGGGGTCACAAAGAGTTGGCCATGACTGAGCAACTGACACTTTCAAAGGGGGCTGTGTGCGCTTCCTACCATGGAGTAATGAGCCAGCATGGAGAGTGGCTGACAGAGTCTGTTATCTCAGTGTCACTGGTGTCTCTGTGGGTCGGAAGTCCAGCACGGGCTGGCGGCCTTCTCGTCTGGGGTTTCCGAGCTCCGGCCCCCCGTTGGCGGGATCCAGTTCCCTGCGGCTGCAGGACTCGGGGTCCTTTTCCTCCCGGTGTCAGCAGGGACTTGCTGAGGTTGCGGGGGCCGCCTCCTCACCACGGGCCCTCCCCTCTCAGTCGGCAAGGGCATGTCAATCCCTCTCCTGCTCGGAATCTCTGAGCCCACTGGGTCACCTCCCTGGGGTAAGGTTGGCTGACTTGGGAGCTCACTGACATCTGTAAAGCCCTTCACAGCAGTGCTCGGGTTCACCTTTAACCGAGTGGCTGGGAGGTGTGCACACGCCGCGGATGGAGGTCTTGGGGCCCGTGTCCCAGGCTTTGAGGGGACAGTTGTGGGGTCTTCAAGTCCTGTGCTGGCTCCAGCCCTGCAGACAGCGAGCCTTCTACCCTTCGCTAACCACGGAGGGCCTCGTTGCTGCGAGAGCCGTGCCTCCAGGGACAGGAGAGAGCGGTGTGATGCCTGCTTTGTTCCAGGTCAGTTTGAGCCCAGGACAGGACCGCCCACGCAGGTGATAATTGTGACGATTTCCGCGGTGATCGGATTACTGGCTGACCCCGTCCCCTCCTGTCACACCAGGCCCCCAAACCCTCCTCAGATGGAAGTGATTTTCAGGCAAAGCCCTCGTGAGCCGCTTACAAACACCATTTGGCGTCCACCCCCTTGTTTTCCGAGAGTGCAGTGTCTGAGTGACGTCTGCGCGGTCACTGCGGGCTGATACAGCTCACCGGCGCCTATCTTTCTAATGGGAGTGGTGCAAAGGCAGAGAGAAGCATGTGGCTCACTGACTCTGCAGCTGGGGTTGGGAGCAGTGACTGGAGTTTATTTTTGTTCTCTCCAAGCAGAAAGGCTGTGTGCATAGGGCAACTGCGGCAGAACGCCCTGCCTACTTACAGCCTCAAAACACTCCCAGCAACCGAAAATCCCTTCTGGGTGGTGCGCGCTACATGATGAACTTTCACTTGTTTTAAATTAAGTTTCCAAAGGTGCCTGACTGCTCAGGTACCGAGAAGAGAGCGTCTCCTGCCCGAGTCCTGAGATGTCAACTTCGGATACAGCTGGCTGCGGTCATCCAGGAAAAGGATGAGGAACGCGTTCCTTTCCAAAAGCTGGGTCTCGGGTTTCAGGGGGGGTTCATGATCCTTCCCTCCTCCCCTTGCCCTGAGGCCCTGGCTGCCTCGCGAGTCCCTGCTACGAAGGCGGGACAGGGACCCCATTTCCCACCTGCTGGCCGCGCTGAGCGGCACCTGGCCCCCGCCCGCCGGTCAGCACAGGGGCTCACGCCTGCCACTCGCCTCCTAGGTGGGCCTCCCCGCAGCCCAGGCCCCGCAGGCCCAGNGAGTCCCTGCTACGAAGGCGGGACAGGGACCCCATTTCCCACCTGCTGGCCGCGCTGAGCGGCACCTGGCCCCCGCCCGCCGGTCAGCACAGGGGCTCACGCCTGCCACTCGCCTCCTAGGTGGGCCTCCCCGCAGCCCAGGCCCCGCAGGCCCAGCCCGTTCCTCAAGGCTCCCTGTGGACTCCTGGCCTTAGCACCCCAGAGAAAGGAGGGCCCTTCCGGCCGGGGCCTTCCTTCAGACAATCTCGCGTCCAGGTACTCGCCAGAATCCCTCCAGCTGCTCCCCATGGACCCTGGCTCTGTTGCCAGCATCATTGCCGTCCATCGCTTCCTCTTTCTCCCCAACCCTCTCCCGCCGCCTCCTCCAGGGAGCCCTCGGAGCTTCTGTCCATCCTGAAACGGGGTCCACTGTGACAGGCACACTCTGCCTCTCCCACAGCCCTGTGACTCCATGGTTTTTGCCCTCCATGGAGTTCTGACAGCCTGAGTTTATCTTGGCTCATCTTCCTTCCGTGACCCTGAATTCAGTGACCCTTCTGGCAGATAACTGTCCGAGTGTCCTCAGACTTGCTGGAGGCTGGCCCAGGCCAGAAGGAAACGTGGCCTAGGAGCCCCTCTGGCTCCTCTGCACCCAGAACGTGAGTCGTTAGAGGAGGAGAGGTTTGGGATGCTGTCGGATGTGCTCGCCAAAGCAGCAGGCCACAGCCAGAAGAGAGACTCCTGGAGGCGGGGGACAGGCTGGGGAGGGGCCGCCGGAGAGGCGGCAGGCCCCCCTGGGGAGCAGTGCCCAAGGCCTGGGAGACCCCGGCTGCACCCAGGACTCCCGGCCCTGTCTCGGAGGGAAGAGCCGGACCAGCCCTACAGGTCCCTGGAGGGGCCCACCTGTGCCTTCCTCTGGCTTCTATAGGGTGGGTGTTTGCTGCAGTATTTAAGAGCTTGGTAAGAAATGCCGTTAGCCTATGTCTAATGACGTCTTTTGCTTGAGAGTAATATTTCTTTTTTTTTTTTCTGAATATAACTGACAGTTTTCATGGGTTTAAGCCACCCTCCTGGTTGATTGGCAGGAAACAATGCTTTTGCCCTAGTTTTCTAGCGACGTGTTCTACATCCGATGGGTTTTGACGAATGTGTGACGTGATAGGGCTATCCAGGTGGCGCTGGCGGTGAAGAACTTGCCTGCCAGTGCGGGAGACTTAAGAGATGCCGGTTTCATTCCTGAGGGGGGGAAGATCCCTGGAGAAGGGCAGAGCACTCTAGTATTCTTGCCTGGAAAGAGTCCCATGGACGGAAGAGCGTGGTGGGCTACAGTCCATGGGGTCACAGAGAGTTGGACGTGACCTAATTGACTAACACTGTGATGTCATATGCCCCCTGTGACAGAGTCATATACAGTAGTTTTGCCCCTAAAAGTCCTCTGCGCGCCACTGTTTATCCCTCGCTCGTCCACCCTCCAACCCGACAATCACTGATCTCCTCACTGTGGTCTTTTTACGTGGTTCTGCCTTTTCCAGAGCGTCACGTCCCTGGGATCGTACAGCACATAGCCTTTACAGACTGGCTTCTTTCATTTAGCAATATGCTTTTAAGGTTCGGAGGCAGAATTTTATGCAGCAACAGATAACCCAAACATTTGACATATAACATGTGTGTCGCTTAGGAGACCAAATGGGATTCACACACACGACTCTGTCACCCAAAGCCACCTGACTGCAAGCTCTAAGAAGAGGAGTGTTTCCAGGACACCTCAGTAGCGCAGGTCCCGAGATGGCGCACAGGGCGAGGCGCGTTCATCTGGAGACGCTTCAAGCCAGCAGCTTGCTCCAGAGTAGAGAAGTTCAGCTGAATGACCATCATCACAAGTTAATACCAATTTAATGCCATCATTACACTCTCGCGTGATCAAACCAGTAAATTATAAAGGAAGTCAGTCCTGAATATTCATTGGAAGGACTGAAGCCCAAGCTGAAGCTCCAATACTTTGCCCACTTGATGCGAAGAGCCAACTCGTTGGAAAAGACCCTGATGTTGGGAAAGATTGAGTGTGGGAGGAGAAAGGGACGACAGAGGAGGAGATGGTTGNCATCTCCTGCATTGCAGGTGGATCCTACCCACTGAGCCATCGGGGAACCTTCTAATTTGTTTGTTTTTTTTTTTAACCAAGCTATTTAGTAAATTTTAGATCTTGTCAGAGTAATAAAAATAGGTTTATGTAGGGCAGATATTTGGGTTTATCATTGTTATTCTGTCTTTATAATTGATGGATACAACTATGATGTTCTATAATGTTTCTACAAAATGAAAAAAACCCTCAGTTTTTTTACTAAAAAAATAAACCATATTTATGCTTGTATCTTAATATGCTGTTGTCCCCTAAGTCCACTCCCAGAGACAAAACAGTACAGCCAACCAGCTGCTAGTGCTGGGTTTGTGAGAGACTTTATACCTTTTTAAAAAACTACTTCTGACTTAAGAAATAAAATATTTACATGGATCCAAGACAATCAATTGACAATAAATTCAAGATCCGTGTTAAAGTAGCCTCTTCGTACGACAACAAATGGGAAAAATATGTGTAAGTCATACAGGCAAAGGGGATATAACTAATACCTAAATAGTTGCCACAAATCCATGAGAAAAAACCCCCAGTGACCCAGTAGAAAATGCTTAAAAGAACACTTTACAGACATTTAAACATATCAGTAGGAAAGGTGCTCAGGCTCACCCATGAGTAACCTGCAAATTAAGCTAGACTGAGATTTCATTATCCAATTCCTAGTTTGTTTTTTTAAAGAAAGGATAATGTGCTGAAGCTGCAAAGGAGGAAAAAGTCACTCATGAAAAACTGACGGAAACATGTTGTTTTCAACTTCAATGGGGAATCTGGCAACAGATATTAAAATTATGAATGTATATGCTCTTTGCCCTGAAGTAAGTTATATTTATTTTATAAATATATTAATCCAAGGGAGAAATAAAATATGTACAAGGTTATTCATTGGTGTTGGCTGCAATAGCAAAAGCTTAGAAACAACCCACTTTTCATCAGTAAGGGACTTGTTAAATAATTTTGTTATTACCCCACGATAGAATATTATACAGTTGTAAAAAATGAAGGGTCTCTATCAAATAGTCTCCACTACATATTATTAACTGAAAAAAAAAATCTAGCATTTGTAATTTGTTAAAAGAAAGTGAAAGCAAAGCATGAGTTGCTCAGTCGTGTCTGACCGTTTGTGACCCCATGGACTGTAGCCCACCAGGCTCCTCATGGAATTCTCCAGGCAAGAATACGAGAGTGGGTAGCCATTCCCTTCTACAGGGATCTTTCCGATCCAAGGATCGAACCCGGGTCTCCTGCACTGCAGACAGACGCTTTACCATCTGAGCCTCTAGGGAAGCCCATGTAACACCTTACGGCTTGCTAGTAATAGGAGATAAAGCTGGATATAGCGCCAGGTGATAATGACAGGGAATAAAGGCAGAAGTAATCAGTGTCTGGGTTTGTGCTTGTTTCTAATGATATAAAGCAGCTCTGGAAGGACACAGAAGAAATGCTTACGTGTCTGCACAAGGGTTAGGGAAGTGTAGAACCAAGGCGGAATACTTTTCGCCACACACATTATTATAGGTTAAATTGTGTCCCTAAAGATATGCTGAAATTTTAACCAATGAATGGAACCTTCTTTGGAAATAGGGTCTCACACTGAAGACGCAATCACACTACAGCAAAGTCGTACTGGATTGGGTGGCCCGAATCCAGGGCGCCGGGTGGCCGTATTAGAAGGGAAGGGACGCACACTCGCACGGAGACAGTCAGGCGGGAACGAAGGCCGACCCAGGAGGGCACAGCCCAGCACCGGGACACGCGCTCCCTGTCTGCACTTTCCCTGCATCTGCACCGTCTTCACGAGGCGTGGGGCTGGACGGCAGGACAGCAAGGGCACAGACGGGACCCCACCCCGGCCCTGCGCCGGCCTGGTGTCCCGGGAGGGGCTCTCCGTGTCACCGCGGGGGCAGGGGCATCTGGACGCACCGCCGAGTGTGTGGCCGGCGGTGGACCCTGACCCGAGGTGGCCTCTCCTGCGTAAACACGGCGCTCGGTTCCCGGAAGAGTCAGCCTGCCCTGCGAGAACCGCCGCCACGGCCCTCCTGCCGTCTGCAGGGACGGGCTGGCCTTCTCCCCACCGTTGAGGCAGAGAATGGACAGCTGAAGGGACTTTCTCAGGACTGGGGCGAGCTGAGGTCCCCCTGCTGTTCATGCAGAATTAAATGTCTCTGAGCCTGACGGATAACTGGCCCAGTGGTGGACGTTTTGATCCCTTCTAATTCCCTAATGTGTTTCTCAGAATATTTTGGATTTTGGTTTATTTTCTTAAGCCAGTGAAGGACCTCCTTATGTTTCCATTCACTTTAACAGCGCTTTTTTTTTTTAATGATTTTTTTTTCCCCTCCTGGAGCCGCTGCTCTGTGAAGTGCAGTGAGGCCTTGGGGGGGACCCGTGTGTTTGTGGCCCATTTTCTCTGACTTGGAGACAGTTTCAAATGAGACCCACTGCCCGGCCCGGCGTCCAGCAAGGTCACAGTGCTGGGGCCGGCACTCTGGCCACTTGGCAGCCCATCCGGCCTCGGGCTCTGCCGGGATCTGGGGGCTCACCGTGAGCCCCTGCTCTCCACCAGNTCAAATGAGACCCACTGCCCGGCCCGGCGTCCAGCAAGGTCACAGTGCTGGGGCCGGCACTCTGGCCACTTGGCAGCCCATCCGGCCTCGGGCTCTGCCGGGATCTGGGGGCTCACCGTGAGCCCCTGCTCTCCACCAGCCGGGCGCTCTCCACCTCCGCTGGCGCAGCTCTACCCGGGACCCCCAGCGCTCAGCAAAGTCGTCACCCCAGCCGCCCCCAGGGGCCTGGGCTCCCCCGCTTCCCCGGCACCCAGTGACCCGAGACGCGGACTCAGGCCTCTCGGGTCTGCGTCTTGGTGCCCAGGCCCTTCTCCGGACGGTGCGCCTGAAGGCCGCCGGGAAGCTGGCCACTGGGCCCTGCGCGTGTCCTGGGCGCCCCCCGCGCCCTCTCTGCCTTACGGGGGCCGCCCGTGTCTCGCTCTAGTCGGGCCCGCCGCTCCTGCCCCGGCGTCACCGAGTCCGCGGTCGTCTCCGAGGTCTGCAGGACGGGCTCTGGCTGCCCCTCCGGCCCCGACGCCGTGTGGCTGTGGCCGTCGCTGAGGGCGAGGCGCTGTCACCTGGGCGCTCGCCACCTGCTCCTGGGCTTCGCCCCGCGGCCCCGGGGGAGCCCAGGTCTGCGCCGCCCGCCCCGGGGTCGGCCCTGCCTGCTGAGGAGAGCTCCCTGCGCCGCCCCGTGCTGCCCTGGGGGAGGGCCCCGCTCCGCCCTGCAGGCTGCGGCCGGCTGGGCGCCTTCTGGCCTCCTGCGCTGGGCGGCGCCGCTCCGGCAGACCAGGGTCCTGGGCTCTCAGCCTCCCTGGGTCCAGGGCTGGGACAGACCGGACTCTGCTGCTTCCCAGTCGCTTCAGTCGTGTCCGACTCTTCACGACACCACGGACTGGCCCGCCCAGCTCCTCTGTCCGTGGGGAGTCTTCAGGCAAGAATACTGGAGTGGGTTGCCATGCCCTCCTCCGGGGGATCTTCCCGACCCAGGGATGGAAGCCAGGTCTNGTCGCTTCAGTCGTGTCCGACTCTTCACGACACCACGGACTGGCCCGCCCGGCTCCTCTGTCCGTGGGGAGTCTTCAGGCAAGAATACTGGAGTGGGTTGCCATGTCCTCCTCCGGGGGATCTTCCCGACCCAGGGATGGAAGCCAGGTCTCCCGCGTTGCAGGCAGATTCTTTACCATCTGAACCATCAGGGAAGACTGTTACTATATAATTAATATAATATTCTCGTATTGGTGAATAACATTCTTATATTATTGTGCTAAATATGTTACAATATTGATAGGGTCCATCTGAGGTCTCATTGATAAGATGGCTCATGATGTCCTCGCAAACAAGAGTAAAACCACAGTGACCCTTGAGACTGACCAAATTGCCCAAATGACGTTCTGTTTTCTCACTGGTGCCTACCTTCTCAAAGCTACAAGACCACCAGATTCCAGACCTCTGCTACGTGACCACAGGGCTCAACCAGAAGCTAAAAATTAACCACCCCTTCCGAGAATTTTTCACTGGTGGAGTATAAGAAAGACCCCGTCAGAAAGGAAGAACACGGGTTCTCCTTAAGGGCTAGTCACCCTCTCGTTTCCCTCTAACACATTTCCTTCTCTTGCCTGATTGCCCAGCTTGCTTTTTCCTCTGTACTCACTGTACAAATATGGCATATCCCACTGGCTTTTATTAACATGCACTTAATGATTAAGACGTCTCCAGGGTCTTGGGACCAAGGATATGTTGAGTGGGAGGTGGAGAGGCTGCAGCTGCCTTCAGCCCTGGCACAGTCAAAAGGAGCTTCAGAAACCATCTCCAGTCTCCATGAAGCTGGGGACTGGATTCTGGCAGGAAGACGTCTGGTTCCTTGCCCTAGGGCTCGGCTTCTGCCAGGCAGGCAGCGAGAACACTCTTGTGCACATTTTCAGATGCCCTTGTTGGCTCCGACCTTGGCAGCCCAGGGCTGGGTCATGGCAACAAATGTCTGGCAAGTTGCCAAGTGCGTGTCCTGAGACCCCGGTCACTGTAAAGGCCGGAGGCAAATTCTGACCCAATGGGCTCTCGGCGCTGGTGGGAGGGGAGCAGGGCGTCTGAGAGGCCTCGCCGTCTGCCTGTGTGTGTGTGTGTGTGTGTGTGTGTGTGTGTGTGTGTGTGGAGGGCACCAGATTCTTGCTTCAGCTGCTCTAATTTGGGGTGTTCTGCAGGTCTGCCGTCTCAGTGAGACGTTCTTGGGTGGACTGTAAGGCTGGCCTCTGTCTCCCATGCTCTCTGGCTGAGAGAGGGAGAGAGAGACCCCAGAGCCAGCCCCAAACTGGTGTCAGACCGACAGCAGACGACGGTGCTCCTGGCCACCAGGATTCGACTCTTCAACCTCGGGCTTCGTTCTCCAGGACAAGAGAAAGGTTTTACCTTTAGTTCCACAGCTCTCACCTGTGTCTAATATAAGCAGAGGCTTTGGCTGTTGACCCGGGGACACGGGCTCGGGGTATTTAAAGCGTCTACACGGGCATACTTTCCCCCAGGGTTCACGCATCTCCCTCTGATGCTAGTGACCGAGTTCTCACTGTAGTGACGGCAAACATCGACTCTGAATTCTGACCTCTGTAGAGCGAGGCCTGCCCTGGGCCAACCACTTCTCTTTATTTCTTTGGTTAACTGACTCAGCCTACCTGGAAATCTGTATCGACTGCACAGACCAGAATGCAAACAGGCCCACCTGTGTCCCGCAGCAACCCCAGTCTCTGCAGCACCGAAAGGAAAACACTAAGGTTCGCTAAGAAGCAAAGGGCCGCGCTGAGCAGAGGCCGATCGCCCCAGGGCCCCCGGTTTTCTTTTGCGTTCTGGTTGTTTGCCTTTTAGAGGAAGGACTTCTCTCCCTTGAAGGATCCGTTTCTTCTGCTGGTCTGGTCAGGGTCAGAATCATGTTTATACCCCGAGACCCCCGTGCCACTNGAAGCAAAGGGCCGCGCTGAGCAGAGGCCGATCGCCCCAGGGCCCCCGGTTTTCTTTTGCGTTCTGGTTGTTTGCCTTTTAGAGGAAGGACTTCTCTCCCTTCAAGGATCCGTTTCTTCTGCTGGTCTGGTCAGGGTCAGAATCATGTTTATACCCCGAGACCCCCGTGCCTCTCTCCCCAACCCCCGGCCTGGGGGTGCTCGAGATGCTGCCTGAAGACGCCCGTCAGGGTGCTCCCGGTCCCCGGAGGGGGGGGGAGCGGGTGGGGCTGTGACACAGTGGAGGAGAATGGGGCGTTCTGCGGCCTGGAGCCTACACAGCGGTGCGTTTCAGACACAGGGAAACAAGCGAATGAATCTGGAGAGATAAAATCAGTGCCCTGGAGCTGGCTGAAGCAACAGTCGTTTCAGTCGGAACTCTGCCTCTCGGGGAGTCCCAGCCTGGAAAGCGGGGAGGGTTGGAGGGCTGTGACTTGCCTCCTCTCTGCCTGGAGCTGAGACGGGATGAAGGCCTCCGAATATTTTGGTTCCGGTTGCTCGTCCTCAGTTGCCTTCTGTTGCTTTTTCCTTCCATGTTACCTCGAGTCCAGTTTTGCTTCACGAGAAATAGGGTTAGAAGTAAGAGTCTGAGGTGGAAAAGTCCTGCCCGGCCATCGCCAGGGCTGCGGTTTGGGATCCTTTCTGCCTCTCTCGTCTCTTCACCTTTCTCCTAGTTCCCTGAGATCCTGACTCTAGAAGCTGCCACTTCCTGGTCAGCTGTTCTTCGCCTGTTTTTATAAGTCGCCCGATGTTGTCCTCCCCTTCCTCCGGGGGACACTTGATGAAACAGCCGTGCTCCTTGTGGCTGCCCCTCCCGATTGGCAGCCTGGCCTCCTCACTCAGGGCCCACCTTCCACCATTACAGATGACGGGGCCCAGGCCCCCGCCCCCCAACACCTGCAGATGGGAAACTCGCCCATCTGCCATCTGCTCAGCCATCCCGAGAACAGCGATGTCCATTGCGTGCGCGCGTGTGCGTGCATGGGCGAGCATGCGTGATGCAGGAGCAGAACTTACCACCAAGACCGCACCGCCTTCCCCTTTGGAGAGCTCCCACGTTAGCAGGGTCGGCAGGATGACCATGTGAAACAAGCGGGAAGAGCAGAAATGGGAGAATGAGGAAAACGGCAGCAGCGGCAGCAAAGTCAGTGGGCTGGCGGCCAATTACCTGCTGGCCTCGTGCTGAGCACGCCGAGCGCAGCGTCCAGCCGAGTTCTCTCCAAACCCCTGCGAATTAGGCACCATCGCGTCTCATTTTCACGCGAGTCACCGAAGGCTCCGGTAGTGCTACCACTGAACACTGCAGAGAATGCTGGCAAACTGGCTCACACGTGCTACTGCTGGGAATATAAAACAGGACAGATACTCTGGAAAGCAGCGTGGCAGTTCTTTAAGAAACTGAGCATGCAGCTACCATACGATCTTGCAACTGCACTCTTGGGCATTTATCTCAGAGGAAAAAAAATTATATTTACACAAAAAACTGTACATAAAACTTTTATTTATAATAACCTCCAAAGTAGTTGGACACGACTGAGCGACTAAGCACACACACACACACACACACACACACACACCCCAAACTGGACACAACCCTCGGGTCCTTGAACGGCACAAACATACCACGAAATTATTGTTATTTAGTCACCAAATTGTGTCCAGCTCTTCTCGACTCCATGGACTGCAGCATGCCAGGCTCCTCTCCCCTCCGCTGTCTCTTGGAGTTTGCTCTAATTCATGCCCATTGAGTTGGTGATGCCATCCAGCCATCTCATCCCCTGCTGCCCCCTTCTCCTCCTGCCCTCGGCTTCAGCATCAGTCTTTCCAATGAAATCCAGGGTTGATTTCCTTTAGGATGGACAGGTTGGATCTCCTTGCAGTCCAAGGGACTCTCAAGAGTCTTCTCCAACACCACAGTTCAAAAGCATCAATTCTTCAGTGCTCAGCCTTCTTTATGGTCCAACTCTCCCATCCATACCTGACCACAGGAAAAACCATAGCCTTGACTAGACGGACCTTAGTCGGCAAAGCAACGCCTCTGCTTTTCGACGCTCTGTCTAGGTTGGTCACAGCTTCCCTTCCGAGAACACGCCTTTCATTCCATGGCTGCAGCCACTGTCCACAGCGAGCCTGGAGCATCTGCCACTGCTTCCACTTCTCCCAGGGTCTCCTGCACTGTAGGCAGATTCTTTACCGTCTGAGCCACCAGGGAAGCCCGCCAAAGATGATAAACAGATGGAAAATAAGCACACAGCAACATGCTCAGAACCTCTTATCATTAGGGAAACGCAAATTAAAACAGCAGTGAGATACCATTTTGTACTATGAGGATGACTACAATCCCAAATTAACCATAGTAATTGCTGGTGAGGACACAGAGGAAAACAAACTCCTGGGCATTGCCGGCAGGCACAGAAATGCTCTAACCTGCTCAGAAGACAGTGTGGCAGTTTCTTACAACATTGAAAGCCGAAGAAGGCAGGGCAGCTTTGCAGCAGAGAAACCTGTGAGCCAGCATCACAGTGATGGGCCATGCTGATGGTGTGTTCCCTGGACACGGCGTGCCAGAAAGGCACATTCCTTCTGGCCTTCCTCCCAGACACCCCAGTCTAATCAAGAGAAAAGTGCCAGGCTGATTCCAATCCAAAGGACTGTCTTGAAAATACAAAGGAAGCACCTGGCCAGTACGCCTCAGAACAGACAGAGTCGCCCAAGACGCGGAGAACTGAGACGCTGTCACCGTCAAGAAGAGCTGCGGAGACATTACGACTCAGTGTAAAGCGCTATCTGGATGAGATCCTGGAACAGAAAAGAGACATTAGGTAAAAACTCAGGAAATCCAAGCAACTATGGACTTCGATGAATAATGATGGATCGATGTCAGCTTCTTAATTGTGGCAAATGTCCCACAGTAATACGAAGTCTTAACATCAGGGAAACTGGAAGCGGATTTACGGGAACTCTGTGTACCATCCTCAGAAGTTTCTGTACACCCTGTCTATTCCATAATAAAATTGTATTCAAAGTTTTTCTTAAATGAATAAGCTATCATTTTCTGAAAAGACAAATAATTATACTAAAGCTGAACCAATAAGATAGCTTTAAATGACAGAAAATTATAAAGCTAATCCTGAAGACATCTTTTTATGCAAGTTAAATTATCTATCTTTTAACTTCTAATTTGAACTTGACCCCACGTTCAGGGACTATGGACACCTAAGTGAGAAAGAAATGATCCCTGCCCACAAGAACTGCAGATCTCCGTGACCTTGGGCCTGAATGTCTACAGCTCTGGTTGTCCAGGTGGGGTTAAACAGTGCTTGCCCCTCTTCTCTGCAAGGCCAGGGGCACACAGCATTCTGAGTCTGCAATTCTGTGGAATTTTTGTTAAAATGTTGGTTGGAATTTCGAAATCTTTGAACCTGTGTGGTGAGAGAGCAGAAACCTTAGTGATGTCAAATCACATTGGTGTTGGCCTTCAGCACTTGGAGGGACTTCCTGCGTCACAGAAGGATCAGAGGTAAAGAATCTGCCTGCCAATGCAGGAGATGGGGGTTCGATCCTGGGTCGGGAAGATCCCCTGGAGAAGGAAATGGAAAACTACTCCAGTATTCTCGTCTGGACAAACCCATGGGAGAGGCGCCTGGTGAGCTGCAGTCCATGGGGTCGCAGAGAGTCCGGCACGATCGAGCAGCGGTCAGCTGCTGCAGAGTGCTTCTTGCTAACCTGGTGTCATTTTTACACTTCTCTCAGGGTTCTGTTATTTTCTACGTCCTTAGGAAGCTCCAGATTCAGGGTAGCAAGCCTGGCCCATGCATATCACATTTTCCCGCTATGGAGTAGAAGGCTTTAAAATCCCCTCATGGGCTGAGTCCTCAGGAGAAGGCTTCCGTTTATCTGTCACTGGAGTCAGAGTTTGTTTGACAGTCCTCTAGTGTCTCACAATGGGAAGGGAAGGAAAGTTCTTGGAGGCCATGTGGCGTCTCTGCCACCTCTGGGCTCAGGGATGCCATTTGGTGGCTTGCAATGGACCAGGTGGGAGACGTACACCATGGAAACCAGCAAGTTCTACCAACCAGGTCTCCAGCTGCTGCGGGGCACCTGGGGACAGCCTCGCACCGGCGCCCAGGAGCCACAGCCCGCTGCCCCCAGGGGAAGGCCACTAGGCGCCGCCCGGCTGCGCTCTCCGCATTCTCACTGGATGAACATTGGGGGAGGACACAGGACCTGTCGTTTACTTGCATAAAATACTTTTTTTTGCTCTTGGGAGAGAGACCTTAACACAGCCTTGGGGCCCTGAACGGTTTGGCCCCATCCGTCAGTCTCACCGGGTCTTGTCTGGGGCGGGGAGCTGCCCGCATCTCCCAGTGAGGCTGGCCTCCTCCCCAGTCCTCAAAGCACCGGCTTCCAGCTGCAGCGGGGTCTACGCACCCTGCCCCCTTTCAGGGACAGTCCTGGTTTTGCCCGGAAAGTCCCCATCCTGGGGCCTCCCCAGGTTAACCCCGCTCACATGGAAATGCCCTTCCTCCCCCACCCCGTTCCTTCAGCTGCTCTTGGTCAACGCAAAGACGTCTCCCCTGAGCCCCTGGCCTTTGCCCATTTCCTCGCCCAGACCCCCATCATGGAGTCAACTCCTCTGTTAGGTTGGAGGACAGGGCAGGCCGTGGATTCAATTGCACACTCCTCTTTGTCACTGTCTGACTCGTGTCTGTCCCTTCCACACAGCAGGCAGCCGGGACATGTTCGTTCCGCTCGGTGCCACGCCCCTCATTCCTAGTCCCGAGCCCGGCAGCCAACAGGTACCCAAATAATTATTGATTAAATCAATGAAGGAAAGAACTCCCCACCCAGGGATCTTTCCACGGTGTGACAACACCACGCAGATTGGAATACAGCCCTGCTTAACGGTGGGAGCGGGGAGAACCAAGAAGATGGCTCTTGTCGGATAAAAGAGCAGAGAAACCGAGCTTTAAATTTTTTAAAGGTCTGCAAGAAGGTCAGGCATGTGTCAAAACCAGATTCCTGGCCTCTTTACAAGTTCGTGCCTGTAGCAAGCCCCGATCATGACAAGAGCGGCCCGCACAGTTCAGGATGTCATCAATTGACTGCTGCATCTCGACACCCACTCATATGCTTTCCTTTGGGGCAGGCTGCAGTCCTACTTGAGGCTTATTGTGTAAAGTTTGACCCACCACAGTATAATTGAAGTAGAAAAGCATCTCATTATAGAACCGCAAGCTCCATACGGAAGCGCATCCTCCTTTATACAGAGGGGTGAGAGAGCAAGGGTCCCATCAAACCGCTCGGGGCCCGGGTCGCGTGTCCACACCCCTGGAGGCCCAGGCAGGCCTCTGGACAGGGTGGCCCTGCGCACGTGATCTGCACACTGACAACTAAGTGGTGCGGAGATGGGAGCAGGGGGCCCTCTCTGTTTGGGGCTCCTGTCCACTCATCCCCCAAGCCCCCCAGTTAGGCACCGCTCATGGGCAGGAAGTGCTTTGGCTTTAAGGAGTTGGTTAAAAATCAAAAGGCTCATTTTGCTCACTGCAAGGAAATGTATGCCCCCCGCCCCTCCCTGACCCCAGCAATCTCACCCACCCCTCTGCCGGAGTCAGGACGGGGATGCCAACTGGCAGCCCCGGGGCTGCGAGTTTAACTCACAGGGGAGTGAAGCAAGGAAAGCATTTTTGTAAGGCTCTTTGAAAGTTATTTGCGAGGGAAACAATTAAAAAAATGTGGCTGTTTCCTTGCCATTGAAGAAATGCTGCACGCAGCTTCCAGCTCCAGCCAGCCAGTTCTCTCCTGCAGGATTTATGGGGCCGGTGCTGCCAGGCAGACAGAAATCCACCCAGGAACATGTTTCTTGGTAAGAGAACTTTCATAAGAATCACGCCCGAAACACCCAGACAGTTGTACAGCATACTGGTCCCGGAGTCCCGCCTTCTCCTAGGAGCTCGGGTGATAAATACGCCCGTGTGCATCCCACCAGGAGCCTCCTGGTGACTGCTGTCGGGCCGGCCCTGGCTGGGCCCTCAATCTTCCAGACTTAGCTGGGAATCTGCGTCCCCACAAGCACACACATGTCACACCTCTCAGCAGATCCTCAGGTTTCTAGGCCTAACCCCCTCAACTCCTTGCTTGGTGAATCTGAAGTTTACAAACAATCCTGACTCTACCTCCCGACGGACCACAGCACACGTTCAGTCTCAAAGCGCTGTGTGGGGGCTTCACTCTGCCAGTTCTTACAAACTCAGCCTGGGGGTCCGTGCGGACATCAGTGTTCCGAGCGCGGCTGTCTCTGCCTTTTCCTCTTGGCCTTCTTCCGTTTCAGGAGCCAGCCTGGGGCTCGCAGGGCACACAAATCGGGGTCATGGACAGGCCATCTGTGGCTCTCCGTGGGGGCCCAGGTGGCGCACGCCAGGCTGTGTCTCTACTCCACGTTGGTTCACGCAGGGTTCATCATTCCGCGTTGGTTCACGCGGGGTTCATCATTCCGCGTTGGTTCACGCGGGGTTCATTCCACGTTGGTTCACGCGGCGTTCATCATTCCACGTTGGTTCACGCAGGGTTCATTCTGCGTTGGTTCACGTGGGGTTCACCATTCCGCGTTGGTTCACGCAGCGTTCATCATTCCACGTTGGTTCACGCGAGGTTCATTCCATGTCGATTCATGTGGGGTTCATCATTCCGCATTAGTTCACGTGGGGCTCATTCTACATTGGTTCACGCAGGGTTCATTCCGCGTTGGTTCACATGGGGTCCATCATTCCGCATCGGTTCACGTGGGGTTCATCATTCCGCATCGGCTCACATGGGGTTCATTCTGCGTCAGCTCACGCGGGGTCCATCATTCCGCATCAGCTCACGTGGGGTTCATTCCGCGTTGGCTCACGCAGGGCTCACACTGGCTTCGGGACTGGCGTTCCTGCACCACGTGCCTTCCTCCTCCACCCGCGGCATCCAGGACAACCAGCCCACCACAGTCTCGGAGACCGGAAACCACCTCGGAGTCTTTCTCAACACAGACCCCCCGACAACCACCCCCAGCCCAGAAAACGAGCCCGGCGTTGAAAGTGACCCGCCACCCATGGTCTGTGCATTTAGACTCTTTCCCAAAATTATTTTTGGTCGTATGAAGGGCACACGGACTCTCAGTTCCCCAGCCAGGGACTGAGCATGCACCCCCTGCGTTGGGAGGGCAGTCTTAGCTGCTGAACTGCCAGACAAGCGTCTGCATTTAGACTCTTAAACAAAGCAAACTCCTCCCTACGTTAACGCCCATTTGAGAGGAAGAACTCTGTGTGAGCCATTATTAAAAAAAAACAACTCACAGTTACTCACTCTGGTGCATCCCCACCGTGTCTGTGAGCTCCCACCATACTTAACTGGCTCATTAATGCCACTGATGCCATCTTGTGACAGTACTGCCTGTTCTGCCAGGCAAGTCCCTAGAATCGGGGCACCAGGCCCCCTTGCCTACTCCTAGGGCAATGGAATGTTATTGATGCTGAATAGATGCACATTGAGGTGAACTGAGAGCCTTTAGGGGATTTATCCAGCCACAGCCCGGCGTTTCTGGACGGGAAGGGCGTTCACGCTTCCCCGGGGAGCTGGGAAGCACTGGGTCAGGACAGACCTGCGGGAGGCTGGCTGCAGGGCGGGGGCAGGCCTTGCAAGCACTCCCACTGCAGTTACAGCTGAGAGCCTGCGTCTCAGAGTGCAATTGCTAATTCAAGGTTTAGCCAAACCCGGGGAATGCTCTGGTCAGCAAAACTGGACCCAAAACCGTCTCCTGAGAACAAGCCGTCTCACAAGATTTCCGTTACCTGCTGCTTTCCGTCGACTGAAAATACCCCGGCCGCCTTTCCAGCGGTGGTTTTGGCACCTCTTCCCCCAGATGGAGCCACAAGGGCAGGAGTGCACGGAACTCGAATGTCCTGGGAGGAGAGTTGATTAAATGTTTTCAAACCTCAAAAAAGGGGGGGAAATGAGGAAATCAGTTCAGGTAGAGTTCAAGTTTGGGGGTCAAGCTCCAGGGACCCCTGGGGCTCTTTTGTAAGGAGGCCATTAACTTACTCCTTGAAATCGCACCCTGGAGAGCTCGGGGGCAGCGGTCAGCTCACAGCCCTGCCCTCCGTGGTTCTGTGTGGTCCGCGTGTCACAGCGTGACCCAGAATCACGCCGCGCTCCGTCGTCAGGGGAGAACGTGGGGCGAGGCACAGAGCGGGCCGCCTCCACCCAGAGGCCGAGGCCGACCCTCTGCTCCGCTCCGCTCCGCTTTCCTCTTGAAATCAGAGCTTCAGCCTGCTGCCCTTGGCACGGATCTGCCTTTCCTGTGGAGACAGGATCGTTTCAAGCTGCTTTTCCACATGAAAACCTTGAGAGGCCCTTGATGACACCACTGCCACCCGCCTGAGATGCTGACGGATGAAGCTGGAGAAAACAATCCAGGGTGTGTTTGAAAACCAAGACATTCCAAGGCTTTTACCTCGTCTTCAGCCCTTTCCAGCTGTTGTCCAGTGTGGCTGGTCTCGGCGATGGATGATGTTTTTCTGAACAGGAAATCAGGCTTCATTTTCCCTTGAGTCCCAGAATAATTCATGGAGGAGAGTCCGGGGACAAGTGAAGTTCCACCCATCCAGAG
>SJYV01013271.1:96022-118327 GCA_006410875.1 Neotragus pygmaeus | reverse complement strand
TGATATGTCTGCTTTTTGCTCTCTGCAAAGGGACTATGGATTTTGATGACTTCTTAGAAGAGAAGGCCGCCAGTTTTGCCATTGAAGATGATAACGTGACGGCAGCTGAGAAGACCCAGGAAGAAGCTGCCTGAGCCTCTGGAACAGGGCGGGCACGCTTTTCTGTAACACACGAGACGGCAGATATTCTCGGCTTTGCAGTCCCTGTCACAGCCACTCTGCCCTTCAGAAAGCAGCCCTGGGTAACACACGACAGGCGGTATGTCCCTGTGTGCCGATAAAGTTTCACAGGTGAAACGGGCTGTGGGCTGAACCCGGCGCACCAGACAGTTTGTTGGCCCCTGTTTGGAGGATCCAACTTCTCTTTGTTCATCTCACTCGAGGTGTTTAGTAGGAAGTCACCGTGATGGCAGGCCACAGGTCCCAGGGATGCCCAGGCACCCCTGGGCAGGGGAGCATCCCTCCTTCCAGGCGCATCCTCGGCAGGTGTGCCCGCTGGACCACGTGTCCCACAACCGGCCGGGCCCTCCTCACCCAGCTTGACGACATGAGGGCTGTTTGCGAGCCTTGACCTCCGAAACAACGGACTGCGGCCTAAACATCTCTCTTCAGAAGCCTGGCCGCCCGATCCGCAGCCTCAGGGGGCCATTTATCCTAATGGCTCAGATATGACAAGCACCCTCTGCAGATGCAAAGTTGCCTTCCCCCAACCCGGTTCAGTTGGCTAGAGAGCCCCATTGGTGTGTGTGCTCAGACATGTCCAATTCTTTGCGACCCCGTGGACTGCAGCCAACCAGGCTCATCTGTCCACGCACTCTCCCAGACGAGCATACTGGACTGGGTTTCCTACTCTAGGGGATCCTCCTCACCCAGGGAACCCAAGTCTCCCACACTGCAGGGGGATTCTTTACCCCTGAGCTGCCTGGGAAGCCCCAGAGAACCAGGACTACCCACTCCTGCCCCACCAGGACCCAGAGCCACCATCCCGACCAAGAGGTCACCAAGAGGTCACCACCCTGTTCTCTCTGGTCAGGCACGTGCAGGTCCTCTGGACCTGTTGGTCCCTCTTGTTAGACTAACTCCGGCTTCTCGGGCCAAACAGGTGAAAGTGATTTATGCCAGGCTCCCAGGACCGGGGGCTGCCCAGGCAGAACGGGCTTTGTGTGAGAAGACCGGGATCCTTCTGGTTTGAGATTTGTGAGAAATTCAATTTAAGTGTGCACCCTTTTCACCTCTGAGGCGAGCCTGAGGCCACCTGAATCAAAACCAGATGGACTCTCAGGCCTAAAGACAACAAAGGGAGGCGGGGAGCCCGGCAGCGCTGGACCACCAGGGCGGGCTGCGAGCACGGCGGCTGGTTTCCAGCGCTCGGCGGGCGCTCCAGGTCTGAGTGGGGCCCTTTGTCCGCCTGCCACGCCCAAGGCATCGCGTTGTCCGGCGGTTACTGGAGCGGGCTGCGGGGAGCCCGGGAGCCCCCGCCCTCGGCCCCTCCTCTGCCGTGCGCCCCTCGCAGGGCCGGGGTTTCCGCTCGGCCGGCGGGTGCCCTCCGAGCGCTGCGATCCGGCCCCAGCAGGGGTGTTGGGGGTGACCCGAAGTCTTGGGTGGCCGCCTTCACGCTCTCCCTTTCCCGTCAGCTGATACATCTGCCACCCACGTGCTGGAAGGTTCCGGCAAGCTCCGAGATTCCTGCAGGAGGGAGGCTGACCTCCTGCGCCCGCGGCCCCCACCGGCCCTCCGGAGGAGCCGGGGCACCCTGGAAACCCCCGGCTCTGCCTCTCCGTAAACAGTGCGGGGAGGAGCGGGCGTTTACACATGTGGCCTCTGAAACACGAGCCTCCGACTGATAACTGCAACCGGCCGTAAACAAACGCCGGCTTACAGTCCCCAGAGCTGCTTCTAAGTCGACTTTGGAAAAAGGAGAGGACTCAGCGGGTTATGTTTCGGAGATGACAGAGCCATCAGCAGAGAGGCCCTCTCTCCCGCGCCCTCCTTCTGGGTTCCAGGGCGTCGTGCCGGGGCCCAGCGGACCCCTGACCTGCCCGGCAGCTCCTCGGTCACCAGGGCCCCTGGGCTGGACCGGGCTTGGTGTCCGGCTCTCTCCATTCGGATCACGGAAGAGGGCGGCGGCCGCGTCTATTCTCTTCGCGCGGCCAAAGCCGACCGCCCCAGCTCTGGCGTCAGCACGAGCCCGCGGGCTGCGGGCGCGTCCAGGCCATGCTCTGCGGGGCGCGGGCGCGGCCGGGCGCAGGCCCGGCTGCGGGCCCTTCCGCACGCCCCGCGCCTTCTCACCGGCTCCCCCTGCGACCTCGGGCGCACCTCGCACCAGCGGTGGGCGGGCCTGCGTGGGTGGCGTCGAGGGTGGAGCCAGCGCGCTTCAGGTCACTTTCGCCCAAGAGCGGCTGGATTTAAGATCAAGGCAGAGGGCCTCTGGCGTGGCCGGCAGGAAGGGGTGCGCTGGTCCCCGAGGGAACCTGTAACGCTCTTGTCAACACTCAGGGAAAACGGAAGAACATGGAGCCCAGGAGCAGAGCACACGGGTCGGAAGCTCTCCTCCTGGGGTGTGGACTTCCACCCCACAGTGACCCCACTGTATCTCCACGTGGAGGACCTCCGGATGGATGGCTCAGCGTGGGTGGGTCCTCATGGGCTGTTTGTGGTGGGAAGGGACCAGGTGAAGAGGAGGCTGGATCCCATGAGCCTCAGAGCTGATTCAGACCATCTGACTGGGGAACCAGGGCAGAGCTACTGTGTGTAAATAGCCTCCAAACCATATGCACACACACATATACGTGCATGCCCACATATGTGTGAGTATATGTGATTTGGCGGCTATTCAGTTTCTTCTTGTGTGTATATATTCAAAGTGACCTTTTCCGATGGCTTAGCAGGTACAGAATATGCCTGCAATGCAGGAGATGCAGATTCGATCCCTGGATCAGGAAGATCCCCTGGAGAAGGAAATGGCAACCCACTCCAGAATTTTTGCCTGGGAAATCCAATGGACAGAGGAGCCTGGCGGGCTATGGTCCAAAGGATTGCAAAGAGCTGGATAGGACTGAGCAGCTGAGCACACCTACATTATAGTGTGCGTGCATATTACAGCGCGTGTATCTGTACGCGTGTGCGTGCTTTGTTGGAGGGAGGCGGGGCGCTCTTGATTACAGTGCGCATGTTCCCCTGTTTGTAAGAAGGAGGCAGTAGCTGCGCTGGGGAACCACCCGGCCAGAGCCGCAGAGGGCGCCAGGGATAGAAAGAAAAGCCAGGGACGGAAGGAGAGGGAAAGGACCCACTTCTGAAAATTCACACCAAGACGCACCTGGGAAGCTACGAGCTTAGTGAAACGTAGCTGCAGCGCTGGGGGCAAGTCGCCTTACGGAAAGCCTCTGCGAGTCCTGCTCTCAGCCCGCAGGCTGCGCGGGAGTCAGACTCGCCAGGACCGAGCAGGGAAGCGGTCTGCCCCTCGAGGCCGAAGCGGCGGGGGCAGGGGAGGTGGGCCTGTCCCGGACTCAACGGCCAGGGAGCCGAATTTGTCCTGACATTATTCGGGGCTTCCCTGGCGGCTCAGCTGATAAAGAATCTGCCTGTAATGCAGCAGACCTAGGTTTGATCCCTGGGTTGGAAAGATCGCCTGCGGAAGGGAGCAGCTACCCACTCCAGTATTCTTGCCTGGAGAATTCCATGGATCGAGGAGCTTGGTGGCCTACAGTACATGGGGTTGCAAAGAGTTGGACATGACTGAGCGATTAACACTATCAGGGATTTGCACATCAGATGGTGCTGGGAGAGGTAACGTCTGTCAGAAAGGGTCCGTGTTCATTTGTTGAAACCTGCGCTTCCTGAGTTTGCAGTGGGCAGACTTGTTCTGCGAAAGTGGAGTCAGGTAGACCAGCTATTTGCAGGCCTCGGTTGGGTTTTCATCACCTCATCACGAAGCATTTACATCGCACTTTACTTTCTCAGTGTATTTCAGATTGTATTAATTTTCTCCGAGGTTTACTATTTTAAAAGCTTTTGCTGGGGAGAACTGCAGAGGTGGTCTGGCACGCTGTCCCCATTCTGAATAATAACCCATATAATATGTTTGCTTCTTTGTTGCAGATGATGAAACTGGGGTCCAGGAGAATAAAGCTTTCAGGAGCATCCCATAGATTGTTTTCTGAGGTGGACTTTGGAAACTCTGGCCCCTGGTTGTGCCCTGGCTTTGTTTTCACCACAGGACCCCTCCTCCTGGACTTCCCAGGCCCGGCAGCCCGGAGTCTTTTTCCTTCTGTAACAGGCTTACTTCATGCTGTTACCAACACAGAGTGCCACTGCCCTTTCTGAACTGCTTTGACCTTTGAAACGTCACCGAGGAGAAGGGAAATTCTCATTTTGCTATCATCCCGGAGTCTGAACAATCAGCATATTATAAATAGTAGAGATTCTGTAATTTTTAGTTTTTAAACCTTTTTTTGCTGTTGTCTCTTTCCGTGACATTATTATTGTCCCTAATGTGTATATCAAGCACCACAAATCCTTTCTGAAAATAGGAGGTAGACGTGTGCGTGTGTGTCTGTTCAGTGCTCGGATTAAAACTCACTTTTCTCCCTAATTTCTCTGTGAGCCGCGGGGAGCCAGTCACCCTTGTGTTCCGCAGCATGAAATGGAAGCCACGCACGACTGAGTGATCAGCTAACACATCCACAGAGGGTTTTAGGGAATCTGAGTGGCCGTGGGGGGCAAGAGAGGTTGGGGAGGGTGGCATCTAGTTACCACTGAACCAGAGTGTGCCTTTGGCTGACTCAGTGAACCTAAAGCTTCCATATTTTTACCAGCAAAACTGAAGTAATATCCAGTGTGCCCAAGGTTCTGTATTCATGACTCTGGAAAGGGATCATGGGCAGAAAATGTTTTGTAAATGGCAAATAAGTACATAGTTGTGTATATGATTATACTTTATTATATATGAACACCTGTTTATGTTTTACATCATATACACACATCCACACATACGTAATGCGTTATTACTAAAATCTATGGAAATAATTTTATTTCAGAAGGGTGGATACATTTTCTAGACTGGGCAAAAGCAAGCTTCTGCTCTATATCCCTTGACATGGGATAACTGACTTTTACAATAAACTGATAACAAGATTCTCATTTAAGTAAAAACTGTTTATGAACACAAACCTCAAATACCTCCAACAAAAGGTCGTTGTAAGGAAGAGGCGTGCTTTAGTAACTCGAATTGACTTCGGATTAACACTAGTCCTTCACAGACGTGGCATGAGATCATACTGCTGGAAAATATATCAGTTTCCCTTTCAAGGAATAATATATGTTCCTCTCCCCTTCCCACAAACCCCACACCCGCCTTTTCCCTTAGCCAATGGAGTAAGTATTGGAGAACTTCTCCTTTAAGACACTCTTCTAGAGAAACTCAGCAACCTGGTGGGCATGAGTGGAGGTCCCCAGGTCCCCACGAGGCCTGGCCTGCTGGGCGCGTTCCCTCAAAGTGGGCTCTGGGCTGGGGTCTGGCAGCCTGTGTTTTACTAAGACTTCAGGCGATGGTGATGCTGCCAGTCCATGGGCCGCACTCTGAGTAGCTAGGGTCTCCACATTTATCTCAGAGGAGTAGGAGCTCTGGAGGGAAAGTCTGAGCTATCCGAAATAAGGAAAACTTTTACCGCAAGGTAATAGGCTTCAGGAAGTGCCCTGAGGCTGGGGGCCTTGGGACATTGTCCCTGGAGGCAGTGTGCACCAGACTCTGTACACCCAGGGCCTCAGGTGGAGCCGAGGGGCAGGGCGGCTCGGTGGTCCAGCCCCTTAGCCCCCCACCCTGTCCCTGACCCCTGCCTGCAGGTGGATGTGGAAGCAGCCTGTTTTAGGCACAGGCCAAGGGAGACGACAAGTGTGGAAATGCTTTGCAGGGTAAGTATAAACATCAGGAGGTATTTTTTTATTATCAAAATTTTGCACAATATGCTGGGTACCGGAAGAGGAGAAGAAGGCAGCAGAGGATGAGACGGTTGGATGGCATTTCTGACTCTTCGGACGTGAGTTTGAGCAAACTGGGAAATACAGAGGAGCCTGGCGTGCTGCAGTCCGTGGGGTCGCAAAGAGTCGGGCATGGCTTAGCGACTGAAGAACAGCAACTGAGTCCCTAGGCACAGCCTTGGGGGGTGTGGAAAAGGAAGGAAGCTCAGCTCCCGTTCCAGAAAGCGCTGGAGGGCGCTGGAGATCTTTCCCAAGCGTCTGCTGAGTGGAAGGCTCGGACCTGGGTGGGGACAGAGGTTCTGCTGATGCTCCCTCTGTGCGTCGCCTCATTCTTCCTGCTCCTGGCCTCTGCCTGTAGTGTCCCCCAGCTCACGCCCCGAACTGTCCCTTCAAGAGGGGGCTTGCCAAAGGGGCTGGCGTGGGCTGTTTGACTCCCGCACCCTCATGCTCTCTGCCGACCTCCAGCCAACCTCACCCGGAGGCTCTCATTTGCTGCATCTTGAAACACATGTATTTGCAAATTCGTGCTTCTCAACCTTCAGCCTCAAAAATATACAACAGGCTGCCTCCCCGCAATGTTACATTCCATCTGCCTCTCTCTCTGTCCCACTGTCCTTCCGCCCATCATCCATCTGTGCGTCTGTGTACACGTGTGTGTGTATCTCCATCTCTGCGTCTTTCATGAAGCTATACTTTCTCAGTCTTTGTTGCTGTATGTGATTCATGATGTTATTATATCTTATGTGTACGTTTGTTTATATTTGTACTGTGGGCTGACCTTGGACAACTTGGGGTAATGGGCCTCTTCACTTACTGGTGTATGCTGACCCGTCCAGGTTTTTGTTGACCTACTATCGATTCAAGCAATGTTTACTCATGAGTGGGCACTGCTTGGTTTTTGTTTGTTTGTTTGAGTCTCTGATGAGACCTGATCAGAGGACAGAATGATTCTGCCCTTGACGGCTCCTGGGTCCTGTGCATTCCAGGTTGATCTGACGGGATATCTGGGGAACCGGTAAGACATACCTGGCCTTCCAAGTCCAGGCTGTCATCAGCAGACTTTCAACGAGAATCAAAGCAGATGGGAAATTCCAGATCCCATATCTGACGGCAGTTGACCCTGAGAGGTGCACACTTCTGAGACCCTGCTCCTTGTTTAGCATTCATTCAACGGCCGTTACTGAAACCCGCTCTGGGCAAGGATTTTGGCTGTGGGAGGCTTAGACACAGAATTGCCTCTGAGGCGCTCACAACCGTGTGTGTGCACGTCTGAATGCATCCAGGCGTGTGCATGCGCCCGCGCACAGTCGTCTGTGTGTGTGTGTGAACAAGGATAAACAGCCTTCTTCAAGATCAGTATGTCAGAGAGCAGCAGAGGCGAGCAGGGAGCGCTGGGGCTGAGGCTGTAGCCTGGGGTGCAGGCAGGGGGCAGGGAGTTCAGGTTGGGGAGCCAGCAGAGACTAGGTCCCGCTCCCCAGGTCCCAGCGTGAGAGAAGCGACACTCCGCTGCCACCCCCAGCTGCACTCCCCTTCTGCGAGAGTCGGAGCCCCTGGAATATCCCTCTGGGTTTGCCCCCTGGGGAACCGTTCCACATGGTCTCCACCCTCTCGCTTCACACTCCACGGCCGTCGTTCAGGACGCACACAGAGCCAACTGCGATCATGCAGGAGAGGAAGAGGGAGGTGGGCTCTCTCTCCCCTGGAGCCACAGCGCTTCGTGAGCGAGGACGGTCCCTGCTTCCCACATGGAAAGCGACGGCGTGCAGGGAGGCGCAGTGACAAGCGTCTGATAAATGCCCCACTCCTCGTGAGTTAATGCAAAGCCACGAAGGCCTGCTTTCTGCACCAGCGGCTTCGATTCCAGACTCAGGCAAGTTGATGTGAAAGGTCTGATGGACCTGCCTGGATGGATATACAAATAAGGAATTTGTTACAAACGTGGAACCCAGTGATGGAGGGGACCCACAAGGTGATGAAAGGAGCCTGAGATAGCATCAGAGATGACTTAATACAGGGGAGCAGGGCAGAGGTGATCGGCACCCCAGCTTTTGCTAAATTTAACATGACGAGCCAAGTGAGAGAAGTCATTATTGAGACGACGTGGAAGTCCAGCCAAGAGGTTGGGTGATGGAAAATTAACTATAGTTGAGACATAAAGTTTTACAATGTAGGGATTGTAGAATGATTGGACAGCTTTCATATTTTAAGAATGCAGTTCAATGGACCATCTCTTAGCATTATCCCGAAAGCTTACGCTTTTGATTAAAACCATAAAATCCACCTCAGAGGTCCAGGAAAGAGTGAGCATACATTAAACCCAAACATTCTACCACCTGAACAACCAGTAGTCTCGGTTTTCCTTCTATCTTTAATTTCATTAAAAGGGTCGTGGCCAAGACACAAGTCTTGTGTGTGAACTCTCTGCAGAAAAGGAGTCAGAGATTTTAAAAGATTATTTAAGAGTTTACACACAGGATCACTTTCCAAGGATACAAGGTCAGATCCACGCTTAGGCACGGAGCTCGGGAAAACGACCGATGGGCCGTCCTGGGTCTTGCCTGCCTGGAGGGGCTGGAGGCTGACTGAGGACCAGCCCTGCACAGTCCCGGGAGGCGGCCCTGGGCCATCGTGAGCCGATGGCAGGAGCGCGGGACAGAGGAAGGGGTAGGCGCTGGAGAAGGGCGGCTCGAGGCCTGGCCGAGCTCCTCTCCAGATGTCGCCGTTCGTTCCCACCTTGTCTGCTTCACTCACGTCCACGCTCCTAACTCCGCCAGGATCGCAAGTGGTTGTGTAATTGCTTGGGGCTGGATGATGAGAGAGCTCTGGGGTTTGGAATTACTTGTGCCAAGATCTGTCACACCAGAGAGCGCTGTGTACTATGAACAAGAAACCCAGAGGAATAAGAAAGTAATAAAAAAATAGATGTAGTTATGAGCTGCGTAGCAAATCCAAATTTCCATGATAAGCTAAATAATAAAAATGTTTCTCAAGAAACATCTACCCTAACAGAAAGGAATCACATGGTCTTCAATCAGCCGAGCTCAACTCTTGAGCGTTTACTGAGATCCACTTATACTTGAGGTACCATGAAAACGGATGAGAAAGAAGAGTGAGCCACATACGGTCACACTGGTGACAATTACGTCTTCAATAAATCTAAGAAGACAGCGAACATCAATTGATTACCCACTCTGAGCCAGGCGCTGTACTAGACTCTGAGGCAATTAAGTTGGTTAAACACAAAATTCTTATCCTTAGTAACTCATAGGCTGTTTGGTCTATTTTTATTTGCTGCTTTTGTAAAAAAAACAAATTCTTATAGTCCAAAGTCTTCATTCATTAGAGGAATAAAACTGAAAGATGCTTAAACTCGATCCCGATCTCTTGGTTCCTCTACTGAGGTCTCAAAGAGTCAAACACGACTAAGGGACTAAACAACAGCAGCAAATAAGAATACACTAACTGGGAGTGTTTCCCTGCATTTCAGGAGAGCCTGGGAAGTTTGACATCTGCCCGCAGATCTCGTGGTGGTGCTGAACCTGAGGGAGAGACAGGAAAAACTCAGCTCACGCCAAGTATCATGGTAATCACTACTTTTGCTATTGAAAACCCTATACTGGAAAAAAAATTGATAATTTTTCAGTAAGGCCAGAATATAAGACATCTATTGTTGTTTATCTCCATGAGTATTTCTGTACCAAATGAAGTAATCAATAATAGTTTTAATTAACGATCCTGCAATCCCACTCCTTGACATATATCCAGAGGAAACCATAATTCAAAAGCAAGCATGTATCCTGATGTTCACTGCACCATTATTCACAATAGCCAAGACACGAAAGCGGTCTAGATGTCCGTCGACAGACGATGGGTAAAGAAGACGTGGTGGACACACAGTGGAACACTCCTTGGCCATAAAAGATGAAATACTGCCATCTGCAGCAACAGGGATGGACCTGGAGATGGTCGTGCTGAGTGGACTAAGTCTCCCAACAGAAGGACAAGTATCACGTGACGTCGCTTTTATGTGGAATCTGAAAAAGTGATGCAAATGAACTTATTTACAAAACAGAAGTAGACCCACAGGCATAGAGAAAAACTTACAGTTACCAAAGAGGAAAGCTGGGTGGGGAGGGATAAGCTAGGAGACTGGGATGAGCAGATACATGCTACTGTGTATAGAGTAGACTCGTAACAAGGACCTGCTACCAGCGCAGGGATCCACTCACATTCTGTAATGACCTATTAGGGAAAAAATCTGAAAAACAGTACACATATATGCGATGTATAACTGAATTAACACAACATTGTAAATCAACTATACTTCGGTAAGACAGTGGCATATTATACACATGCATATGTAGTTATAGTAAGTTGTATGTATGTGTGTGTGTGTATATGTATACCTTACGTATATTCCAAAATATTAGCAGAGATGGGAATTATGGTGTTGATGTTGGTTATTGTGAATGACCTTGGATGCCATCTATGTGCTATTATTGTTACAGTTAGAAAAAACACCATTTTAAAGTGAGTTCTTTTTATAAAGACAAAAAACAATTTATTAAGCACTAACTGTCAGACATTATCCTAAGGATTTTATGTGGATTAACTCATTTACTTCCTGTAATCACTGTATAAACATTGCTGTTGTACACTGTATCCGTTGTTAAGCTGCTATAAGCGTCAGCTATGAAGACTGGGCTTCCCCGGTGGTGCAGTAGTAAACAATCTGTCTGCTAGTGCAGGAGACATAGGAGACCCGGGTTCAGTCCCCGGGTTGGGAAGGTTCTCTGGAGTAGAAAATGGCAACCCACTCCAGTATCCTTGCCTGGACAATCCCATGAGCAGGAGAGCCTGGTGGGCTACAGTCCCCGGAGTTGCAGAGAGTCAGACACGACTGAGCACACGCACACACGAATATATCAGGGGTCCTGGGAACATGCTGGATGAAAGACGTTCATTATGAAGACCACACATTGTATAATTTCACTTATACCAAATATACAACTTTAGAACAGGCAAATCTTTAAAGACAGGAAGTAGATTAGTGGTTTCCCGGGACTAGGGGGTGGGCAAGTGGAAAGGGGAGTGATGGAACAGGGTTTGCTTTGGAGGCTGATTAAAATGTTTGTGGCGAGAGTTGCACAACTCTGCAAACATACCAAAACCCATTGAACTGGGCACTTTAAGTAGATGGATTTTATGACATGTAAATTATATGTCAACAAAAATACTTAAAAATATATCAACTATGGTCTCATGATCAGTCACACAGATAGGACCAGTAGCAGTTAGACATACTTCTCACACATTGATTTGATATGTGCCTCTGTTCTATATGTTATATATTTATATGCTTTATATATGTGTGTTCTATATATTATATAAAGTCACATATTTATAAATTAATTTTATGCATAATTTTATATAACTTTTTCTTCTTCTTGCAATATAGTTGCATAGAATGTGCTTTGTTTAAAACTATGTTTTTAACACTTAAAATGATGTCTATTCCTAAAGCTCACTCTCCACATGGGTTACTTGATCCACCTCCATTCTCTGTGATAGCGCTAAGCCAACAAAGTCGGGGTGCTGGGCTGTCATTTGATATCCACCACAGCTTTCCAAGGAGCAAGGGGACACTTAGGGCAGGCGACTCGTGGGGACCCTGAAGCGGTTTGGAGTCAGGGGCCTCGGCGTTCGCGGAAAAGGCTGCAGCCGCCGTCTCCCCGCGGCCTTGACTAAGCAGACGCCACGAGAGGGGAGACGCTAGCCCCGCCTTACATCGCATCCTCCTTCTTCGATCACGTTTCACAGACGACTTCCTGTCACCCAAACGCCTCCTCTCCTGCCAAATGGAAAATTATTAGGTGCGGGCATATTCCATAGACGGCTGTTCGGTCGCACTTGAAAACGTTCATTTACTGTAATAGGCTCATTACTCTGGGAATGTAATTGGAACCCAGACTGTTATGACCTCAGGAAACAGAATGTAACAAAGCTATGCTGAAATGTTAACTTTGCCCCCAAACAGGGCAGAGCTTTCCCCAGAGAAAGCGGAGAGCCCATCACCCGCCGTCCCCTCCTCTTCCAGGCTCTGCAATGCTTGGCTCTTTGGGGAACTTAGAAGGCGTCTGGTCAAAAATCCTTCAGGGACCCACGGAGAAACTGAAGCCTACCAACTGGAAGAAACAGAACTTTTACTGTCCCAGAGGATTGTCTCTAGTGACCCCTAAGATTTGGAATAGCCAAGAACTAAACAAGGAAAGACCTCATGTGCACCGAGGCGTGAGGGGCATCAGGCCGCAGGGACGTTGTGTGGACTCACCTGTGACCAGGTGTTACGGGCAGTACTGAATGCATTTTAAACGGAAGGAAAAACCAAGAGGGAGGGTGAGAATCAAAGTCCCTATTAAAGGCCTACATAAAGTGAGGGGATTAGCAAGCAGACACGCTCTGACACTTTATTTTATGATGTCCCTTATTCTTTTAAAAATTATTAATAAAATGGAGTTCCATATAAATGCAATGCACATTCAAGCAGCCACTGCCGGAATCTGGTTTGATATTAATGATTGAGACTGGAATCTGTTCAACAAACGGGCTTAAAATAATCAGAAATGTAATTAGAAATGTTATCCCCTTAGTGGGAGAAATGCTTGGACTAATCTGAGACCTTATTTCTAAGCTTCAGCATAGCTCTATTCCAGAGACCTCATTTGAGGTTGGTCCGTTTCTGGAGTAAAGTTTTATGGCCTCACATGACTTTATAAGAAGGCCATCATTATATGCACACACACATACATATGAGCCATGTTTGAAATTTCTAATTTCAGACTCTGAACAAAGAAACTATTTTGTAGTATAATAACACATATTTACTCTTATTAAAATGGAAGGGTTATTGTAAGTTTTACAACATTAAAAATGCGATGGGATTTTTAGATCCAAAATAATGTACAGCATTTAATGTTTTTTCAGTTGGCTTAAAAACACGGAATGCAGACCAACAATCCAAGAGAAAAATGGGCAAAGGAGAAAACGCTAATTACATCTTAAAATTACGAAATACGAAAGACAGAAAGAGATGCTCATTGTATTTACAGTAAGAAAAATGCAAATTAAAACTATATTCAGATGTCGTTTTTCATCCCTCACGTTGGCAAAACTCTGACAGTTGTTAGCGCCTTCCGTTGGGAGGCTTCAGGAAAAGAAGACCCTCATGCCTTGCGGGTGGGAGTGAGTGTTCCTCTGGGCCCTGCTCTGTGTGGTCTGGTTGCCAATGATCGCCAGCCTCACCATGCGCATTACCCTCTAACCCTTCACTCCCGCCCTCTAGCTGTCTCCTGCAGACTTGCACAGCTGCAAATGGCACGTAGGCAAGGCTTTCCGCTGCGGCATTTTGTCCACAACAGCAAACACTGCACACAGTCCGAATTTCCGTTAGCAGAAGTTACTGACAGCACGGGACATGCAGCTATTGGAAGGCAAGGAGGCCGCTTGCTGTATATTGGCAAAAGCCTCCAGATCCATGACTGTGTGTGAAAAGCAAGGTGGAAAAGCTGAGGGTATCGTCTCATCATTTTGTGTGACAATGAAAGGAGAGATTAAACGTATGTAGTTGCATTTGTTAGTATTTATTTTTAAAAAGTCTGGAAAAATGCAAAGAAACAAGCAGAGGTTTAATGGGAGTGAGGTGGACGTCTGCACCAAGCTCTGTCCCACGAACCGTGCGGGGGGCTCCCTCTGCTCCATGCCCTCACCAGCGCTTCTTTTCGTGTGTGTCTTTTCTCAGCAGTCACTGTAACAGGTGTGAGGTGATACCTCTCCATGGTTTTGATTTGCTTCTCCCTGACAATGAGTGATGTTGGGCATCTTTTCATGTATCTTTTAACCATCTGTATGTCTTCTTTGAAAAAAATGTCGTTCAAGTCCTTTGTCCATTTTTAAATTGGGTTACTTGGTTTTTCACTATTGAGTTGTGTGAGTTCCTTATATACATTGGATATTATCTCCTTATCAAATGTGTGGTTTGCAAATGTTTTCTCCCATTTTCTGATGCTATGAATACCTTGTTCCTCATAACTATCCTCTTTCCCAGCTTAATTTTTGGTCTAGTGCCAATTACTGTCTGACAGTCATATATTTTATGTATTTTTAATTGCCTATAAGCTTTAAGAGGACATTCATTCACAGAACCACCCAGCCCTCCCTGGCCGCCGTGCAGGTAAGAGTTCCGAGGTCTTGTGTTGCTACACACCCACCAAGTAAGAAAGTTCAGCCAATGGGTCCCAGGCCAAAGATGCGCTAGTCTCGATCGTGCCGACTGCTCTGACACGTCCCCCTCTCCCTCCAGATTCCCCCGCTGGGCTCCCAAGCCCGGCCTGCGCCTCTGCAGAACAGGGCAGGCCAAGACGCCGCTCTGAGCTCATCTGATCTGCAGAGATAGGAGACCTGTCAGACGAGGGTTTGTTGCCTTTGCAAAATGCGAGATGGGAGAGAGCCGCACAGAGTGAAGGTACAAACAAAACAGTGAATGAGCAGAAAACCCTGAAGGGTGAGAAGTGGGATGTGTGCAGATACACACGGTCAGAGAAGAAACCCAAACGTGCACAGCCACGCGACGAGGTAGACACTGCGAGCCACACTCGGTACCCTGAAATCAGGAAACACCTGTTTTCTAAAGTGACTTATTAATGGTCACAGAAATGAACTCTCGTCAGCCAGGAGAAGACCTCAATTCACATCTTTAAAAAAGCAAAAATAACCTTTTCTGATCATAAAGCAATAAAATGAAAAATTAATAAGAGTAGAAACTAGGAAACAAACCTACCATCGAGAAATATTTTTAAATTTTTAAATCCTTCTGTTATTGAAAAATCAAAATCAAGATAGCAGAATATCAGCTAAAAACAAATGAAAAAAAATTTTTCAATAGGAAAACAGTAATAACAATAAGGATATAAAAGTGTTGGTTTTAGTAAAACTCACATCAAAATCCATTGGAATGTCCCTCTGTATAGCCCAGGGAACTATATGCAGAGTCCAGTAATAAATCAAAATGGAAAAGAATATAAAAGGAATGCATGTGTGCGTATGACTGAGTCACTTTGATATACAGCAGAAATCAACACGGCATTTTAAACCAACTCAACTCCCCTTCAACTTTAAAAAAGAAAGTGACGTGATGAGGGGAGAAATGCAAATAGGAAGAACAGCAACGGGCTCACACGTGGTGCTGAACACATGAGCTGACAGACACAGGCTGTGACCAGTGGTTCCGGTTCTGAGCTCCCGGAGGGTGGGGCCCCTTCCTTTGCTGACTGCCCCTTGCCTCACCCTGGTCCTCGCAGGCTCCGTCCAGGAAGGGGTGGTTGGTTCAGTCACTAAGTCGTGTCCGACTCTGCGACACCGTGGACCGTAGCCCACCAGGCTCCTCTGTCCATGGGATGCTCCAGGCAAGACTGCTGGAGTGGGGGGCCGTGCCCTCTTCCAGGGGATCTTCCCGACCCAGGAATCGACCCTGGGTCTCCTGCACTGTAGGCAGGTTCTTTACTGAGCTGCCAGGGAAGCCTCGTCCAGGAAGGCGGTGCCGGCTCTCCTCCCCGCCCCTGCTGCTCCCCTCGCTGCGGGGCTGACCTCAGTGCCGAAGGCAATCGCGTCTCAGGAAAGAGGGTGCAGCAGGCCTGCTCCTCAGGCCCGCCAGGGAGAGCGGGATCATGGTCGTTCATGTGTGATGTGGGCGAGGGTGTTCGCGGAGTCAAAGGAAATACCCAGAGTTGTGACCCCAAGAGGAGGGTTAGCAGGAGACATTTCTAAAGTGACGGCTCTGAGTTGGGGCCCCCAACTACCGAGTTTCCCGTATCCTCCAGGCAGACCCCATAGATGCCTCGGTCAGCCAGGCTCCACACAGGAAGCAGACGGCTCGCCTAGAAAGCTTTTAATGAAGAGGTTATTTACAGAAGTTTGGGCAAGTAAGTTAGCGTCAGTCACCTGGCTGTGTCTGACTCTCTGTAACCACGTGGACTATAGCCCGCCAGGCTCCTCTGGAAAGGTTTGCCATCCCCTTCTCCAGGGATCTTCCCGACCCAGGGATCGAACGTGGGTCTCCTGCGCTGCAGGCGGATTCCTACCACTGAGCCAGCACGGAAGTCCAGGCTAGGGTGGTCAGGCGGCCCAGTAGCAACACAGAAAACCATCACCACTCCCGGCTGAAGGGAAAGACAGCCGCGCTCCCGTGGGACCAGGGCTGCAGGCCCAGAGCAGGCGCATGCGCGTCCGCTCTCTCTCTGCGCCCCGCTCTGGTCCCACGGGTGTTGTCCAGTGATCATACCCACTGGATGCCAACCCGCCTGGGCACAGAGTGGGCTGAGAAGTACGGGGAAGAGGTCTGGGCTTGGCGGCCAATACTGCACAGCCGGCCCAGCCGCCGTCTGCCCTCGGGCTCACCTGCCGCCTGGACTGCCTCCTCTTCCTTCAGGGAGGAGCCCCTGCCGGAAGCTCGTCCAGAGTCCACACCCGCCTCTTGTTTGTGAACCCTGATGGAGTTTGTTCTCTTCCCACGTGTGAACCAAAGTCCCTGAGAAGTTGAAATGTGATAATGTGTCAAAAAGTCACCTAAAAAATAAATAAATAAAAGTCACCTAAAACTTTCTCAGACAGTAATGAAAGTTAAAAACAAAAAGCAGGAAGGCATTTTCTATAGGGTAATTATTTGGAGAAAAAAATTAAAAATCAGTGTTTTCATGATGTGCTCACAAAACCAAAAATGCACTCGGTGATAAATTCCATCATCTGTCACACAGATTTGTGTTCCCTGCAGACATCACAGGCACTCAAGCTAAACAAATGGGGTTTGTGAAAGTATTTGTCCAGCTGTAAAGAACCAGGCAAATATAAGTTTATAGTATTATATTTAAATAATACAATCTATTATTATTGTTATAATACATATTACTAAGCATGCATTAAATTTATATTACAGATTCAGAAGAAATTACTTAGTTTACTTTTTTTTTATTAAACAAGTACTTATTAAGTACCTGTCATGGTACTTAAGGCTCCAGAATTACAATGCTGAAAAACCCAGTCCTTAGAATTTATACCCTGGAAAGCACAGCGTTCAGGAAGCTGTTGGCATTGGGTCTAGTCTAGTCCACTGTCTGTCTATTTACAGCCTGTGAGTGAAGAGTCACTTTTACAGTTGTAAATGGTTTTGAAAAATGAGAAGACTAATATTTCATGTCAAAATTAGATGAAATGCAAATTTTAATGTCCTCGAATAAAGTTTTATTGGAACATGACCACACCACTTGTTTGCCTGTGGATGTGGCCTCTTTGCAGTTGAATAGTTGAGGCAACGACCGCATAACCCACAAGGTCTAAAGCATTATTATAAAACTCATTCTCTGGCCTTTACAGAACGATGCTGCTGAGACCTGGTCCTGCGGAAGTTACCTAGAGATACAGGATATTCGTGTTGCTTATGGACCCAACGCCTTCCGGAAGAGGCAGCCTTAGTGCTTGCCCGGGCCCAGCCCAAGAGAGCAAGGGTCTCCTCAAGGAGAAAGGACCAGAGAGAATGGAAGGGAGCTAAGGCTGCTCATCCTGAAAGTGTGTGTGAATGTGTGTCTGCCTATAGGAGCTGGGTGTACGTGGGGCTTGCACGTTTGCCTTAGGGGTTGTGTGTGTGCCTGTGTGTGTGCGTGTGTGATACACAGTGTAGAAAGCATCTTGCCAGGAAAAGGAGGAGGTGGGAAGGCACAGGGTCCTGCAGGGCAGGCGGGGCGGGGGAACTTTCCGGAGAAGGAGGATCTTGAGCCTTGAGGGTGGGGGCCTTCAGAGGGGCGCCCCCTCCATCTCCCATCCACGGCAGGACGGCCCACCCCTCACCAGGTGCCAGTTTTCCCTGTGTGTTCACTTCGACCTTGAGTGCTTTTTAAGGAGAAGCTGAGGCATGGTTCATACACGGAGGCCAGAGAGGCGGGCGCTGAGACCCTGGCAGGCGCATTATTCACAGTCTCCCTGTGACAGTCTTAATCTTATTGGCTTCCTAACATTACCCTTTGGAGAATTTTTATTCTTGAAAAACAGCAAATTGTTCATCTCTGGAACACTAGATAGGTCTGTGACTCTGAGAGCATTTTGAAAATTATAAATGATAAGGAAACTCTGGGCCAAATTTTTTATATGACTCTCCAAGAATTATGCAGGATGGGAATCTGACCCTTTGAGAGTTAAAAATGTTTCTGGAGACAAAGAAGACTTCACGCACTAGAGCGAAAGAGCCTTAAATCATATCGATGGTGCAATTATCTCTAGGCAAAGATCCTCGGAGCCGAAGTTCAAGCTGCGGGTCAGGAGGATGGCTGGGGGAAACAGGGTCCCTCTTGTTAAAAGAAAGCAATTAGTTTAATATATACTATCGGGGAAGGAGAGCAGGGAGGGAAATTCCCCTTGTCAAACGCTGAACAGTCAGAGCATCGCTTAGAGCAGAAGTAATAAGGCGCTCTTCATGAAAAAATTGGCCCTATACCATGCCTAAATGCAAACATGTGCGTTCTTTCTTGCTTTAATTCATTTAAACTTCTGTTAACTGGGAATATTTTTATGTGCGTTCTGTCGTTCCCTTTCTCACTTGAACAAAAATGTGTCAGGGGACAGGAATGGTGCCCAGGGTTGCAAACGCATTCAGACACCATAAAATATTTAACAGCTCTTTCTGGTACGGTTAAGCCCCACCGAATGGCTAAACAAACTTTAATTTACAATTCAAGGGCTGAAGCATTCAAAGGGCCATAAGATTTTGCTGCTGCTAATTTATATCTCTCAGAGACAAGAAATCTAAAATGAGTCATTTCAAAGTTCCCAAACCCACATTCCTTCTTATGAAATAAAGATCTTTCCAGGAGATTGCATTCTTTGCCACAGAGAAGGGTAGCATTGCTCTGATAGCTTTAAAGTTCTGTGCTGTCTACAGAGATTTCAGAGAAAAGGATTCTTGTTTCTTCTTCATCAGATAGTGACTTCTAGGCAAGCTGACTGGCATACTCCAACCTGATTGGACAAAGGAAGCCCTATGGCCTGGAAGAGGGACTTTTTAAAAACTATTCTTTAAAACAGAAATGATTTTTTTCCCCATAAATATATATTTTTTTAATTTAGAGGACAGAACCAGTTTGTTTTTGGCCTTTGTGCTGAAAATTTGTCTCATTTAAGAGGCGGTTAGGATCTTTACCATATGTATGAATTTGTGTAATTTCATTTTGGATAGGGATAAGCTTCTGCTTGTGATAAAAGCCCAGAGTTTCATCTGGTTCCTCAGGAAAAAAAAAAAGAAGAATAAATAAGCCTCAAAAATATGATACGTTATTTGAACCCAACATCCAGAGTTTGTTTTGGTCTCATATAATGAGTGAAATATATTAGCTTTTGCAATGATACACCTGGGTGATTCTCAAAAATATCATCCTGAGTTTTCATTTACCCTAAAGAAGATCTACTGTGTGACTCCACTTATCTGAGGCCCTTGAACAGGCCAAGTCAAAAGCTGGATGAGAAGCTGTCTGAGTGTGAAGGGGGAAATCAGGGACTTTCCTGTTTTACGCCTTGATGGGGTTTTGACGGGTGGAGAGATACACGAGAAGACGCCTGCAGGAGTTTGTTAATAGCAGGCTCAAGGTCCCGGCTAGGCAGGCGCTCTGGCTGAACCCTTCTGACTCGTTCATAGTAACGATCGGGGGGAACAAGAGGCACTGCAGCATCAGGCCGGGGACACGGCTAGGCTGCCGCTGTCCCGGCTCAGAGCCGCTCACACAGGTGGCCACCGCGCTCACACCAGATCCCGACTCTCAACTTACCCCTTACGTGCTGGAATCAAGGCATGTGTTTCCTATGGATTATCTTGAACAGTGTGAAAGTCCTCACAAAGCTACTCAAAAGTCTCATGGTCCCCTTCCTCTCATACAGAAGCTATAGTGTTTATGCAGCGAAAGGTAGATAAAAGAGCCAGTTCTGGGCTACGAGATGTCAGTAGGCCGCTAAGGACAGAGTGTCCCGCAAAGCTTTTTAAAGAGGAAAGATCCGGTGGGTCCGGCTGTTTCAGGGTTTCACCCTTCCCCTTCACTCACCTTTCTTCCTGCCTGGAATACAGGGCCTGGAGGTGCAGCAGCTATCTCACCACCATGAGGATGAAGAAATACCTGCAGAAAATACCAAAGCAGGAAGGTAGACGGAGCCTGGGGAGGAGGCTGGTTTCGACCACACTAAGATTCCTCATTAACTGACACAGATAATGTCCTTAGTTTTTAAACATCTTCAGGTTTTGTATTGCATTCAGTCAAACACACGCCTAACTAATATTCATGGCATCGTAGATCTTAATTTCCACTGACTTCAGCAAGGAGTACGGCAAGTTGAACACAGCTAGGATGGAGGAAGGGCGAAACACCCCCAACCAGCACACACACAGACGCGGACTGCGAGGGTCAGGAAGGCCTGGGGAGGGGGGAGGGCTGGGGCCTACACGCAGTCACGTCTCCTTCCTCCTCTACCTCCTGGACATTATTGTACTGAATCTGGTTAAAAACAGCACACTTGCAGGCTTGAGTGAAGAGGGGCTGCCGGAGAGCTTGAGGCCATGGCCCTGGAGACATCACAGGACAGACAGGGGACTCTGTTGCCAAACAGAAAGGCCTGAAGCTCTGCAGATTCTGTCCGATTGTGTCTAAGGACCCCAGGGGTTTCCACGTCCCGTGTCTGCAGCTAACCCTCCACTCCCAGCAGAGCCTCCTCCTCACAGCCGAGGTCTTGGGGCCTCCAGATACCAGGGGCCCGGGGGCAGCTTCCAGGAAGGGTAGCCTGGCACGTCCTGGTGATGGCGGTTGGGTATGAGTTGCAGCTGCTTTGGGGCTGGGGGTCACCAGGCTGCAGGAAACTGGAATGACTGAGTCTTTCTACAGACCTGGCTGCTCCTTGCCAACCCAGGTTCCCAGACCAGCTTCAAACAGAATAATTTGAGCAGGGTGAATTCACACTCCATGAAAACAGACAGGAGATACAGATCTATACCTTTTCCTCATATTTCCAGAAACGGCGGGCTTCCTGCCCACGGCACATGCCAACCTTTAATCTGCTAGAGTTTGAGAAAGGATGAGTTCTCAGCACTGGGATGCAGACCCTGCAGATAACGGCTGTCCACAGCCTCTGACTCAGCACCGTCGTGCCCCCTTGACACTGCTTCAGCCTCTCTCTCGGGCTGGCAGGGCAGCCCCCGACGCCAGGAAAACAGAGGAAGACTGCCAGGCTGTCTGTCCTGCTGCGCACGTGGTGAGTCTCACTGGACACTCGCTTACTACAAGACTTGAAAAATACTGTAAACATCTCTGAAAGCCAAACCTTGCCCCAGCTCAACAGCCAACGCAATGTGAGTGGCCTCGGAGTTTATAAACCTGGAAGTCGCGTTCAGTCACTGGCAGGAAACAGAGTTCACTTTCGTGGCCAGATCTGTTTTCTGCCTATGACAGGATTTTTTAAACTGCTGGTGAAAATCGCCGTGGCACGGATGGAAGATTACCAGGCAGACGCTGACCGTTTCGCTTCTAGCTGACGGCTTTACTCCCTTTTGTTTTTGAAAATAGTGGCATTAAAAAAAGAAAGAAAGAAAAAGGAAAATTGTATTTTCTACTGTTAAAGTCCTTGTCCTGTCCTGATTACACGAAAGTTTTGAAGCAAGCCTCCTTACTCGCAACAGTGCGCCCGTCAGGCACGAGGGACCGTGGTAATGTTCAGAGCCCCTGGTTTGAGGCAGTGTTGCTGGAGCCCTGGCCCACGTTCTCGGTCTGATGGGCTTCGCAGCAGGACCCTGGGTGTCTCCACGGCTGACACGTCAGACTCCTGTGGGTTCGCTCAGCACAGCGGACACAGACCCCTGGGCGTTTGGGTCTCAATGCAGATGCCCCTGAGTGCTGACGCCCAGCACCCTCTGGGCAGGGCTTTTGTTTCGTCCTGCATCACCCAGAGAAGCCCGACATTCTGCCAGCCATTCTTGGCAAGATGTTAAATGCAAAGAAACACTGTCTGACATCCCAGGCTACTTCATTAGAAAAGCAATTAAAATAGATTTTCCTGGGGTCTCTGTAAAATGCAGAAGGGGACTCTATTAATTAAAAAGAAGTGAACAGACATAAAAGCAAAGGGAGAGTCTTCCTCCCAATCGCTCTTTTCTCGCTTTCACATCTTTTCATGGCTCCGTGTCAGCTTCTCCCAAAACTCTCTCCAAGCTCATCAAAAAGACCCCTTCAGTCAGTCTCCCTGCCCACCCGCCCC
>SJYV01013271.1:73353-95419 GCA_006410875.1 Neotragus pygmaeus | reverse complement strand
TGGACGGCAGCCAGCCCAGCTCTGGATCCTCCCCTCTGCCATGGGCTCACTGCTGTCATCCTGCCCAGAGGGCTTTGGAAGAGGAGGACGTAGGGCAGTGGGGGCAGGTATTGATGCAGATAGAAATTCCAACAGTTTTGGAGAAAATAGAAATGCTGAAAATGCCTCCTTGGCCAAATGCCAGCTTCTTTTTTAGGTGATCAGAACTTATAGGAAGTCCCCGGATGGGTGGACTGAAGTCCATTCCTTCATCCAGCACCACAGGGGGTGTGTCTGCAGGAAGGTCCAGGGGAAAGGTCCCCACCCTTCTAGATCGGACTCAGAGCTTCGCACAACTGCCCTTGACAGCCAGGAACAAACCAGAACCACCAGCACCAAGGCCCGGCCTCCGGACCATTCACACGTCTTAACTGCCCGTCTGTTTAACTTTCTTAGCTGGACTAAAATAGCTTATTTATGGCCCTGCATAGAACTCAGAAAAGATGGAACTTTTCTTGGAGGTAATCCATAGCCTGCAGAAAACCCACAACGGGCTGAATCTGTGTGTGTGTGTGTGTGTGTGTGTGTGTGTGTGTGTGTGTNGCTTGCTGTATTGTTGAGCAGGGGGCTGTGTGCCCCGACCTCTCTGCTTCTTGGCTGACTTTGTCTACACCCCCACCCCCGCCCTCACCCGGAGGGGCGTCCTTTCTCCATCAGTCAGTTGAAGGCTGATGAAGTCCTCCCTGGTCAGGATGCTGACCCACTCGGGTCGGGTCACTGCTGTGGGGAAATGGTATCTCTCTAAGCAGGTGGTGGCTGCTCATTTCCAGAACAGGTCAACTCGCAGCACAGCTGGAGTATTAGCTATTGATTGCCGGCCCTGCCTCTCGCTCATCTTGCAGGCGGTCACTCTGATATTAGAAGGGAAATGGAGATGGTATTGAAGGCTTTATCTGCTGCCAACAATTGAACTTCTTCCCCTACTTGACCACAGCCTGGCAGACAGCTCAGTGGCAGGAGGGCCTTTGTACTGAGGAGCCAGCCTTGTCTGGCTGATCATCTTTGGTCAAACCCTGAAGGTGGCCAGCCCCATTTTTTGGTCAGAATTCCAACCCTAGTTGGTGCTCGGTTTAGTTGGGGCCTCCAGGGTGGGTGGGAGAGACCAGCTTTCCACCCCTACCCCTGGCCCCTTAGATAACAGCATAAGGAACTTTCTTCCTTGGGCCTTTGACTGCTAGGCTGCGAAGCCACACTTGGGATCAGAAGGTTTAGCCGTCATCACATCAGGTCCCATCTGTTTGCTCTCCCTTACTCCGTGTTGCGGTTTCTGAAATGGACAGTGCCTGTGGTCCTGGGCCTGAGATGTGTTTGGTAGCAAGCTGAGGGCTGACTGGGAGATGTTTGAGATCTGACCTGACCATAGCTCACTGTTGCACTCCTGGGGAATACTGTGGGGTTCTCCAGGTCACGGGAGAACTTAGCAAGGATATTCTCAATCAGTGTGTTCCTTACAAAAAGGACCTCCTTCATCTTGGCAGCCCCAGCACCTCATGTGCGCTGAGGACCCAGGAAATGTTTGCAATGAGTTTGTGTCACTCTTATTTCCAGGAGTGGAGTCCAACCAGCCCCCAGCTCTAGATGCAGCAATCTGAGCAGACTAGGGGGTGGTCCAGGGATGGTGGTATGGAATGCAGAGGACATGAAAGACTGGAGTCTTAGGACACCTGCGCTAGCCCCTGCTTGTGCATGTACTTGCTGGGTGACCTCGGCCAAGCTGCTTTCCGTCTCTGGACTGCAGTTCCCTCAGCAGTAGATGAAACGGGCTGGACCAGATGGTCTCTGAGGGCCCTTCTTACTGAATTTTCTGCTTTGAATCCAGATGGATTTTACATAATCAAGCAGTGGCTTTTTTTTTCCCCCTCCACGGAGCGTAAGTCAGTTGGGCTGCACATCTGGCAAACTCGGCTTGGCTTTGGCCAGGCCCACTGGTTTGGGTGGGTCCCCAGCTCCTTGGCCCTAAGGTGGTTTGTAGGGAGGCACCGTCCAATGAGGGTTTCTAGGTCCAGAGCTGAGGAACTGCAGGAGGGCAGAGGGGTCATGGAGAAGGGAGCATCGGGTACAGGCTGTTTTTGTTCTTGTTTTGTTTTAATTCCAATAATTGTTTTCAGTTATGTAGTGTTTTTGGCCACGCAGCTTACTTTCATTTTAACACAGTGTTTCTGCGGAGGAGGTGTGGCTGGTTGGGAAAGTGAGGCTCAGAAAGGTGAATGACCTGCCCAGAGTTAACAACTGAGGGCTGTAATCAGAGCCTGAACTCAGCTTCCTGGTTCCTGATCCTCGAGTTCTTCCATAGCAGTCAGGGTCCTAATGTGGATACAAATCTGATTATCTAGGAGAAGAAAGAATAGAGAACAAGAGAAAAGGGGGGGAAATAATGGAAGAAGAAAGAGAAACTCCAGCCATCTTCTCTCAGAAGTAGCCAATGGCTCCATTCAAATGCCAGCAGAGGCCACAGGCCTAAAGACTGTGCCTTCTCTGAAAAAGACAGCCCTGGTGGACCCAACTCCCTTTACCAAAATCTCAGCCTGACCTGCTCTGAACATCCCCAGATACTTCCCACCATGATGGGCGGACATGTAGGGACTGAGATGTCCCGTGTTCCAATGGGGCCTCGTTTGTTCAGGCCAAGCCCAGCCACCTTGGAAGGAGGTTAAGGTCTGTTCCAGAGAACCTTCCCCATCAGTTACAGGAGGAGAGAGGAGAAGCAGCACTTGATGTGTATAGCCCAGGAACCAGAGATGTGATCCAGAAATAAGAGGGAGAGAGGCACGCGCAACCTTGGTCCTTTCATGTCGAGAGTATCAGATACACGTCTCTGCTTATCTGCCGTGGGGATAGTTGGGGTTTCTCTGAGAAACACACAGCCTCTGGAGGACTCTGACTTCAAGTACCTGAAGCTCTGCCACGTAGAATATACTCAGCTCCGCCTCTGTGAGGTCAGCCTGTAGGTCTCAGATCCTCCTTAGAAAAGAAGAGGGAGGCCACATGACGTCTCTGCAGGGAAGGCATTGCTACCACCTGCTGGTTTTACAGTGAGGTAGTGAGTTCCTTGACATTGGCGGTAACCAAGTAGAAACTAGATACCCAGCAGAGAGCCTGGGAGACTGTTAGCCTTGGGGTGGGCTGGTGTGTTTCCAGGGAAGATCAGAGTCCAGCAGATGAGAGTCTGCTGGTGGCAGCAGCTCGAGCAGTTCCCTAGTTTTCAGGCCTCCTTTCCAGGGGGGAGCAGGCAGCACAGAGTGAGCTGAGTCTCCTCCTGCTGGAAAGCTGCAGCCACAGGAAGGGCCACTCTTGCGAGTCTGGGACCAGGGGAGACTTGGGGGGAAATTAAACCACCTTGTTTTTATGGTTTTCAAAGCACACTGCTAGGGAGGACGACTTGGTGGCTGGGGGCCCGGATCCCCATTAGGCAGCTGATGAAACTGAGGCTAGGACCGCATGAGCCCTGGCCTGGGCTCGTTGATCACCCCTTAACTCCTTGACCAGACGTGGTCCCTCAGGGCACAGTGACCTCCCAGTCACTCAGCCATGAGCAGTGCAAACCAAAGAGGCAGCCACGGACCCTGCCCTCGGTGGGCTCACATGGCCTGGCTGGTGCAGGAGGCGGGACTGACTACATGGAGGGGCCAGTGTGCCTGGGTGTGATGTGAAAGGACAGGTTTGGGATGGCAGGAGGCCTGGATGGACACACGAACTTAGAGACAAAGGGGAGACATGGAAGGTTCCTAAGGAGGGGAGTGAGGTGGTCCGGGGAGCAGCCTGGAGGGGTGGCCAGGTGGGGTTGGAGCCCAGGCGTTGGTCACCTCAGGAGGCAGCCAGGCCTGAGCTGGAGTGGCTAAATGCTGTGGCTGGTGCCCGCTCTCGACGGGGTGGCCCCTCGCTGGGTGTTGGAGCTGGAGGGAGGCGGGTGAGGGCCGCAGGCCAGCCTTTCGCTGAGTCTCCCGTGCCTCCTGCCCTGTGGGAGCCTCCCATCCACAAGGGAGGACCCCGCATGTGGTCCCACGGCTGTCCAGACTGGCCCTTCCTGGCCCCCCCAGCTGTGCCCGCAGGCCCTAAAGTGAAACTGTGAGCCCTTCTCACGGCTGCTGGTGGAGCATTCTCCAGATTAGAGAAGGTTCTCCCTCTGCTCGTGTTTGCCTGTTAGGTGGGCCTGAGAGCTGATAGCGTTCCCACATTCTGGACGAGGAAACTGAGGCTCAGATTGGCCACAGTGTTGCTCAGGGAAGAGAGGCTCTGGACGGCGCTTGGGGATTCAGAGCTTCTGGATGAACCCTCTATCTGCTGGCAGATTCCTCCCCTCCCTGGGCCTGCTCTCCAACCCCAGCCCCTCGCCCCTGTCTGCTCCCTGGTGAGCAGAGGGGGTCGGTGCAGGAGGACAGAGGTGCTGCATCCGGGCTGGGAGTGCCAGGCCCTCCAGGGGACAGAAGCACCCCTCCTCCCCATCCCTTGCCCTGCTGTCTGCCTCCAGACTGACAGAAGGCAGGGTCACCCCTGCTGAGAAGGATTAGAGAGGAGGCGGGGCACCCCAAATGCTGGGCCCTGGGCCATGCTGGGAGGTGGGGAGCTGCTGCTGTTCCCACCCCCAGCTCCCACCTGTTCCAAGCCTTGGCTCCAACAGCAGCAGCATCTCTTGGTTACTGAAATGAAGCCAGGGGCGCCCTTTAAGCCTGAAGAGCCCTGCCCTGGGAGTCGGACACCCTGGTTTGAGTCCAGCCCGACTGCCAAACTGCTGTGTGTCCTTGGGGGGCCATCCTCCCCTCTCTGGGCCTTAGTTTGCTCATCACGCTGGCGAGGGGTGCCCAAGAGGGCACTCTAAAGCGCTGTGGACTGGCCTGTTCCTCCCTTCCCTGCTGTGAAGCCACACGCAGGCCCCCCTCACATTCACCTGGCCCGTGCAGAAAGGCTGGGACAGAAGTGCTGGGGGAAGCCTTCTTTTCAGGCCAGTACCAGCTTCTCAAAGGTCGGGCTGCTCTCCCACCCTGCCCGGCAGCCAGCCTGGTGCCTGCTGTCTGCCCGGGACAGACGACCGGCCCGGGGCTCCTAGCAACAGTGGACAGAGGGTTACTCCTGACAAGTCAGGCAGCATTGCCCCCGTCACCATCTCTTCCAAAAAAAAAAAATAGTTGCAGCCTTGACCATCACGTGTGCCTGTATGCCCCCGTGGGCATGTGTGCGTTTGCACACTCGAGCCGCCCCCTCCCCCCACATGTGAACTCCACACGGTCACACCATAAACTCTCTCTGGTGAAATGGAAAGTTGAACATAAATCAGTGTCTGCTGCCCTGTTAGCTATGCATCAGCAGTCAGTGCCTGGGTGGTTTGCTCGGTAACAAAGCACCCGGCAGCTCCGCAGGCCTCGACCGCCCCCTGTCGTGAAGCTGGCCCCACACCCCAGAGCCCTTGGGCTGCGGCCAGCCGTGCCATGTGCCCCAGCCACCCCGAACCCTCCTGGCTTCAGTGCCTCTGCAGGGAGAGGCGGTGGAGTGGCTCCGGAAGGACCCTAGGATGGAGGAGGCCAGGCTGTGCTCAGCTCCTGTTCCTCCCATCCCAGGACACTGAACCGACTCCTTGAATCTCTGACTTTTACGGATCTGATGCTCAAGGATAGGTGTTAGCGCCTTGTCACCTCTGGTTTATTAAGACCTTGGGCTGGTTTATCCTTTTCCTCTTTGGACCTGGGTTTCTCTTAAAACTGAGTTTCTCCCCCTATGCTGGAGAGCTGCTCTGGCGTGAGTGTTCTCGCAGCACTAGGGCCACATCTGGCCCCCAGATGATGTCCCCACCTCTCGTGGGCCGGGGGCAGGATAGACCCTCCTCCGCTCATGCCCCGTCCTCTACAGATCATGCTGAGGTTTTTTTCCTTTAAAGAAAAAAAAAAAAAAGGTCAGATTCCACAGCCTAGTAGGAGAAGAGGTTTGCGGAAGGGAATTCCAGTGGAATCCTATAATAACATGCCTTGGCATCATGTGGGTTGAGATAGACCCCCTGAGTAAGAGCATGTTGCCCTGTAAGGAAGCTGCCCTTTGAGGAGTCTGGGCTGGGCCTGGGGCTCTGGGGGCAGGCTGGGTGGTCACAGGGCTTTCCAGCATCTTGCTGGGGTTCTGAGAGCTGAGGAACACGGCAGGAGACCACACTGTGGGCCGTGAGCTCAGGTTCGGTTTCCGCCTAGATTGACTCTCCAGCTGACCTTTCCCTGACAAGCTCCTTCCTTCAAATGAAGGCCCTGGAATCAGTGACAGCCCAGGCCCAGGCCCAGGCCCACCCCTGGGTTCCAGAAAGCCCCATCTCTTGCTAAGACCAAAAGGGCGGGGCTGGACTTGGTAAGAGCGTGGGTGGGGAGGCCACAGCCTCCGGGAGGCGTCGGCTCTGTGCTGGGTGCTGCTCTCCCCAGGTCCTCCCCGGCCCGGGAGATGCCACTCAGCTCTGGGCACAGTGTGGGGGAAGGGGAGCAGAGGGCACCCAGCCGTGGCAGAGGCCTCCAGAGAGGACTGGCACTGCATGCAGTGGCCTTGAGCAGGCGCAGGACAGCCCCCTGCTGCTCCTGGTGACGTGTTCTGGGAAGGTTGTCCAGACTCTCTAGGCACTGGTCTCCTTGACTGTGCTGAGGAGCAGTCATTTAGCAAATTGTAATGCCTCCTTCGTGGAGCTCTGGTGAGGATTGACTATACATATACACGTATGATGCAGGTTCGATCCCTGGGTCGGGAAGATCCCCTGGAGGAAGCCATGGCAACCCACTCCAGTATTCTTGCCTGGAGAATCCCATGGACAGAGGAGCCTGGGGGGCTTCAGTCCATGGGGTTGCAAGGAGTTGGACCCGACTGAAGCGACTTCAGCATGTGTGTACGTGCATACGTGTGCGTGCCCACACACACGCACACTCTTGTTCTGTGATGGTTGATTACTGCCATGGAAATATGACCCATCCAGGGTCCAGATGAGCACTGATCAGAAGACCCAGTGGCTGGGCCCCTGGAGCTCACGTGAGCCTTTAGCTCTCCAGCCCCCATGTGTCCCATCCCTCCCACACCCTCTCTAAACGAGCTTTCTGGTGGCCCTGGGTCATGGAGCCTGGGTTGGCATATCGGTTGCCTTGGGAAAGTCCATTCAACTGTCTGAACCTCAGCTGCTTCACCTGATGGTTAGGGGTGAATATACCCCCTACCTCTTGGGGTAGTTGTGGGGACACCATGAAATAATGCCTGTGACGCCCTGCCAGGCACCTTGTGTAGGTAAGCACTCTGGTCCTCTGCTATGGACACAAGCAGGAGTGTTCTGGGCTGTTCTTTAAGCTAGAGGCCGGGGTAGAGGTAGGTCTTCCAGCTCAACCAAGAGCAAGGCCCCCAGGAGTTTTCTCCTTTTTCCAGAAGTTTGTCTCAGGGACTTAGCACAGCTCTGGTGGCAGTGATGTGTGGAAGAGGTTCAGGGTAGTCTCGAGGTGGATTGCCTTTTCAGGATTTAACCCTTTAGTTAGACTGGGGTTTATGGCACCTGCTCAGCACCGGGTCTTACTTGGGTTTTTAGCATGTTACCTCGCTTAGTCCTGGCCGCCCCCTTGGGCCCTGGCATGGTGACTCCTTGTTCTCTTGTCCGCTTACAGGAGCTGGCAGGGGAGCAGGTTGTATGTCCAGTTCCTGCCAGGCTCATCAAGGTGAGCTCGCTTTTGTGAGTTAGCATCTGCTCTCCCGCCCAGTCGTCCCCCGGTGTCCACGTGGGTTGGTTCCAAGACCCTTGGACACCAGGATCTGCCGATGATGTTTAAGTCCCTTATATAAAATGGCTGAGTGCAGTCTGCCTCCCTGCCTGCCTCTGTGGGTACGGAGGGCTGACTGTACTCCAGAGTTCCGTCACTAGTGACTCACCCGGGTATCGTTGGAGTTTCTGTTTCTCCACCTGTAAAATAGGAACAGCTCCACCTGCTTCACCAGCTCTGATTGTGGGAATGTGTTCAGAATGAAAGGCGGTGGAGGTGTCCGTATGAGGGCTCCTTCCCAGGGCCTGGCGTCCGGCCACCCGATCCTTCAGCACACATCTGGGAGGGACACCTCTCCGGCTGGCCCTGCTGGGCTCCCAGGGCTGGGAGGTGGGCAGTCTCTGGCTCCAGGTATTCCTGGTCCACGGGGTGGACTCCAGCCTGGGCTCCCTGCAGATCACTGGTGGGGCTCATTCACTCCATCAAGTCATCTTCTTGCCAGTGGTACCCCTTTGTTAGATACAATCCAGTCCAAGCTGTTGGTAAGACACTCGGAGCTCTTTGTGGTCTAGCCCCGTTGATGGACCAGCTGTTGATCTCTGGGACAAGGGCCAGAGCTTGTGCTCTCAGGCCCAGCCCTGCCCCTCCAGCTTGTCTGCATGGCCTCTTCTAGACTGCAGAATTCTCCCCTCCCCTTCTTGAAGGCTCTTCAGTTTCAGGTAACTTTTATTCAAGAAGACTTTGACAGAGTCTTGTCCTGTCCTTGCCTCCAGGTCAAAAACGATAAACCCAAAATGTGGATCTGATTAAGTGCCTCTTTTTCAGATTAATTATAGTGTCTGACTCCACAAGACGTAACTGTGTTTATGAAAAGGGTCTAAGATTTTGGATACTTACAGTCTGTTCTGGGGCATTGCCTTCTCCATTCTGCACCTCAGTCTGCTCATCATAAAAATACATTAGAAGACGTGGACATGGGAGATACAGTGGTCTACTCAAGAACCCTGTCATGTGGGGGCATCAGGGGCAGAAAAAGTTAAGTAATGGAGCACTTTAAGGGCCAGATGTCTTGTGTGGGGTTGGCTGAAGAGTTCCCCATGTCAGGTGGGGTTGGTGAGAGCCACTTGTCACATTCAGACAGGTTACATGTGGGCAAGGAGTCAGCTCCCAGGAGTGGGGTAATAGGAAGGAAGGCTTAGTCATGAAAGAGGGGCTTCCTAAAGTATCCTACGGGGCTGGAGAATCTGAGCACAGCTCTGTGTATGGGCAGCCACCCTGTGATGAGGCTGGTCCACGGCCCTGGACCGAGTTCTGGAGTCTCGGGATCTGCGACTCTCTTTGGGAAGGTGGCAGCCTTTTTTACAGACAAAGTTATGGAGTTTCGAAGGGGACTGCAGACCATGCCCCTGGCCCACGAATCTGGGGCCCTTCCAGCAGCACCCACCACATAGCTGCCCCTCACGTGGCCACTGAGATGTGCCAGGTTTCATAGCCCACTGTCTGACTGTGGGCCAACTTCCTTCAGCCCTTCTTTCCCCTGGTTTCTGGTTCTTTCCCTCACCCCATCCTATTGCTTCTCCTAGGAAGGAAGACAAGAACCTGGTTCATTCCCTAAGCTCAGGGAGTCAGAGGCAGAAGAAGCCACCCAGTTATCCAGGAAACCGCAAAGCTAATGGGGAAACCTTAGCTAACTCTGCTGTTTCCTTTTCTGCCCAGTGGACAGCTGGGGCTGAATTCTGGCATCTGGATTTGTAGCTCCCACAGCCTTGTGTCTCCCTGTCCTGGTCGATAACGATGAATCTGTACTTTTTGGATCGTCTGTCGGGGTGAGGAGGGGTAGGGCAGGAAGGCTGTGTGCATGCATGTGCCCAGAGAGCTTAAAGGAGAGCAAGAATTCTCTGGGTGGACCAGGCGCTGCTTTATTAATATGCACCTTGCCTTCACTGTGCTGCCGTGATTAACAGCGGAGCCTGAGCGTTGGCGAGAGGTGGTGTGGAGGCTGGCAGGCAGGAGCGGGATGCGTCTTTGCAGCCCTGTCTGTTTTCAGAGCAAAAGGCAATCTTTGGGGATGGGAGTGGGGAGGTTTGGTTCTCTAGGCAAGGTGGGCATCCTCCCTGTGTTCTGCGGGATTGGCATGGTTCTGGATCCTGGGTGTGTCTCCGCCTCTCCCACTTACTAGAGAGCCAGTCTCTACCCAGTAGACACTGGGGAGAAGAGGGTGTGCTCCCTGGATGCCCGCCAGAAACCTACATGGCTGGGACTGGGTCTTGGTAACCTTCACCAACATTAACGCAAGCTGGCTGCTCAGGGCTAGAGAGTGGCTTAGTGGGGGAGCAGGCACACACTCCATGTGTAGTCAGCAGGAGATGGGAATTAGCACCCCAGACAGCTGTGAACTCACTGTTTTCCAGAGGCCATAGGTCTTTACTTCTGACTTGAAGGAGAATATAGAAGCATCTTTGGAAAGGAATGGAACAGATGTATGCTTCCCAAGACAGGTCTGATTGCTACCCCCTTGCACAAGCTCCCGAGGGTTAATGACCCCACTCCTTAGCCCCACTTCCAGCCCCAGGGTCACCATCTTGTGCGTGAGACCCTCCAGCACCAGGCCCTCTCCTGCCCCTTCCAGGTGCCCACCTCAGGCCAGAAGCCTCTTGCATTTCTGCTCTGCCGGGGGACTCCAGGCTAGCCTTCCACCTCCTGCCTATTCAGTGTGATTGCTCTGCGGCCGCTGCCCCTCATTCCCTAGTGACCTGGCTCCTGCCTCTGTTTGAAGGCTGTTATGGCCCCAGTTGTGCCTTGGTCTCTCCGCACCACCACGAACACTTTGGGGGAAGGCCACGGTTCTGCTTATTTTCGTGTTTCCGATGCTTAGCGCGCACTTGGCCCAGGCTGCTGGGACCCACTGGCTGGGTGCACTGCCAGGGTGAACATGGGTTTTGCCCATAAGTTCTGCGTATTAATGCTCTTTCCCAAGTCCTTGGAAAGAGTGCTCAGTTCTGTGGACACAGCACATGCAAAGAATCTTTAGCAGCGGGGCCTCAAGGGTTCAGCAGCAATGGCTGGAGGCAGAGTCGCCTCTCCTAGCCCTCCGCCCCTCCACCACAGCATTCGAGGTTAGAGCCCTTTCCTGAGATGANGTCCTTGGAAAGAGTGCTCAGTTCTGTGGACACAGCACATGCAAAGAATCTTTAGCAGCGGGGCCTCAAGGGTTCAGCAGCAATGGCTGGAGGCAGAGTCGCCTCTCCTAGCCCTCCGCCCCTCCACCACAGCATTCGAGGTTAGAGCCCTTTCCTGAGATGACCCTAGAGAACTACTCAGAATTTACTGCACTGGAGAAGGTCAAACAGCACAAACCTCCTGAAAGAACTCAAGGTTGGAATCAAGTCTTCAGAATGTTTCATGCTGGCAAGCCAGGGAGGAGTGCGTTCCCCAGCACTGCGGCAAGAATGAACATAAGGAAGATGGTTAGCAAGGAGATACTCTGGAACCAGCCAGCTGGACATGAATGCTGTTTATTGTATTGTATTATAGTGAAAGATCATTTTGTTTAAGACCAATGGCCCAGAAACCTGGGTCTCAGAGATTGGTCACAGGGCATGTTGGTGGGGGAACCAGAACCCAGGTTTGCTGACCCTGGGACTGGGCACAATCTCTTGTCCTCAGTGGGATAAATCCTGGCTCTGGTAAATAATACTGTAATGTTGCTGGATTTCATTTTCATCCTTTGTAAAATGGGGGTGATTTTTGCTTCATTTATCTTACTAGAGAGATGTGAAATTCAAGTTAGAAGGTATTGATAGATACTAGTACTGTTTTGCTTTTCCTTGAGAATTTAAAAAGACACCAATTTGGTATTTCCCTGGGGATCCAGTGGTTAAGACTCCACGCTCCCAATGCAGGGGTCCCAGGTTCAATCTCTGGTCAAAGAACTAGATCACATATGCCCTCAACTATGTAAGACCCTGCATAGCCAAGTAATTTTTTTTTTCCCTAAAAATTGTAGTGCTGAGTTAAAAAAAAAAAAAGACCCAGTTTTTTCCCTCTTCAGTCTTGCAAACTATTACTAAGCTCAAGGATCAGCAAAATTTTGCTGTGAAGGGCCAGATAATAAATATTTCAGGCTTTGTGGACCATCTGGTCTCTGTCCTGACTGCTCAGACATGTTCAGATGTAACATGAAAGCAGATTCAAATGGTACACAAATGAACATAGCTGTATTCTGATAAAACTTTATTTACAAAAGCAGATGACAGGCCAGACTTGGCCCCGAGCCATAGCTTGCTGACTTTTCTGGCAGCTCAGTGTGGTGGACATGCTCTTGGGGTCCTCATGTGACCGCTGACCTCCAGCCTCCACTCCAGGTGTGGTGCAGGGCGCCAAGCCTGAACCTGGGAGCAGTGAGCCCACGGCCCTGGGGCTCGGCTTTCCCGTCCGTGCTCAGGGCGCGGGCAGCCAGGGAGCAGCATGGGGCGGGTGGGGGGACTCTGCGTTAGGTCTTGGATGCCATGCCGCTGCCTGCACTTTCGTTTACTGTGTTTCCTCCCTTTGTTTTGAAAACCGTCTCCTGCTGATTCTGCGTCTCTGTCTCCGTGGGACCTCTGGAGTAAAACATGGTTTGAGCGCCTCCTGCGGGTGTCTGGGCGGCCTGTCTCAGGAAGCCAGATTCACAAGCGTGTGGACCTCTCACCCTCGACACCTGCCTGGCGCTGTCCTGGATCCTCTGAGAGGCGGAGAGGGGAGGGGAGCCGGGGTCCTTGCTCAGCTGGAATCAGTGTGTCTGTCGCTGATCTTGGACTGAGTGGACCCGGTGGCTGTGGGGATTCCTGACGTCACGCAGAGGTGACCCGTGGGGNGTCCTGGATCCTCTGAGAGGCGGAGAGGGGAGGGGAGCCGGGGTCCTTGCTCAGCTGGAATCAGTGTGTCTGTCGCTGATCTTGGACTGAGTGGACCCGGTGGCTGTGGGGATTCCTGACGTCACGCAGAGGTGACCCACGGGGGACACGCTGTACCGTCTGCTCCTTTCACTGGTGACTCCCCACCATGGCAAGAAGACGGGCCGCCTGCTTGCCTGGTGCCCGTGGAGGGTCATGATTGCTGTGGGCTCGTCTCCTAGGCAGCTGAGCTCCCAGTGCCAGGCCGCCACCTGGTCATGGCTCCATGATTGAGTATGGCCCAGCTCAGCCCCCCATACTCTCAAGCTGGNGGGACACGCTGTACCGTCTGCTCCTTTCACTGGTGACTCCCCACCATGGCAAGAAGACGGGCCGCCTGCTTTCCTGGTGCCCGTGGAGGGTCATGATTGCTGTGGGCTCGTCTCCTAGGCAGCTGAGCTCCCAGCGCCAGGCCGCCACCTGATCATGGCTCCATGATTGAGTATGGCCCAGCTCAGCCCCCCGTACTCTCAAGCTGGTGATTTCAGCTCCACCTCTGACCTTTTCTGCCCGTGTCCACACACATGACGACGTCTCTTCCCCAGAGAGGACAGACAGAACTAGGATAGGATGGCAACTGTCCAAAGCCACTGCCAAGTTCGATCCCGTGGGTCAAAATGAAGAAATACTTTTTCTGTGATGAGCTGCATGTCAGAGGGAGGGGGCAGTTCGGAGCCCTCCCTCTGTCGCCCCGCCAGGTGGTCAGCCTCCTGCTGCAGGGAGGCTGTGGGTGGAGGTACACCGTGGTGACGGATGTGGATGTTGGTGGCACACGGGCACACCTTGGCCCTCTCCCCGGAATGGGCTTACGGCATTTTCCATCAGCATTCGTGTCCAAGGAGCAAATTGGATTGTCTGTTGCACGCCTGTTGCCATGTGTATAATTAATGCAATTTTATATTCCCTCAATTACGGTGACACGCCCAATGGGCGGGTTACACAGGCCACCAATAATGTGGGTTGGCTGTCTCCCCCCTGCCAGTCAGTGAAACCCATCCCTGCAGCCTTGCCACTCCAGTGGCCAGTGTCCCTGCCCCCTCCCCCCAGGAGCTGGGGAGGGGGACGGGGATGTGGGGAACGTTTTGTCTCTTAGCACCCTAAGATTTCAGGTCCCCCTTTCCCCAAAGGCCCTCTGACTAAAGGCAGATCTGGCCAAAGTGGTAATGATGAAGCACTCGGTGTGTGAGAGCACTCTCCCAGCTTCTCTGCGAGGAGCGTCACCTGGACTCCTTGTGCTCTTAAAGGCCTGGCTGGGGATGTCAGGCAGAATTGCAGCCCGGGTGCCATGGGCTTTCATGGCCGAGCTCTCCCCACTGGCCCACCTCTGTGCCCGGAAAACCCGGGGCTCAGGCTCAGTTCTGTTTCTCTAAGAGTCCGTGATTCCTAGGCAGGTTGAAGGCAGCTTCGGGGAGTGTGGGGTGGCATTTGGTGAAGGAGCCGTGAGTTTTGGAAATACTAAACTTAGCGCATAGCTTTCATTACCTCTCTCCTTAAAAATTAATACAGATTTTTTTTTTAAAGCGATTTTTAAAGTTTTATTTTTGACTCTGCTGGGTCTTTGTTGCTGTGCTCCTCTCTAGTTGTGATGCCTGGTTTTACTGCAGCAGCTTCTCTTGCTGTGGAGCCTGGGTTCTAGGTGTGTGGGCTTCGGCAGTTGTTACCTGCAGCCTTATAGGATCTTAGTTCCTGGATCGGGGATCAAACTCGCATCCTCTGCTTTGGCAGGCGAGTTCTTAACCACTGGACTACCAGAGAAGTTCCTGTCTGGTTTTAATTTTGACACACCGTCCTCCCTTACTCCCAGGAGTCTTTAGCAGAGAGGACCCACTGGGTTACCCTGTTGTTACTGATGTTTCCTCCTGGCCCCTTGAACACCAGGTATGAGATGTGTTCACGCAGGGCTGGCTGACTGTGGCTGTGGGGTCCGCGTGCTGGCTGAGCCTCAGCATTCTGCTCGGGCCCTGCCCTAGAAGTCCACCTGGGCACTGTGTCACTGCCCCGAAGGAGCCCGTGTGACATCCAGAGATAAGGCGGGACGTCCATAGAGGATGTGCCCTATTTGGAGTGTGCTTGGCTGGGTAGAGTTGGTCAAGCTTCACAAAGGAGGATGTGTGGCCTTTCAGCAGGCTCAGGAGGGTGATCCTGCAGAGTATACGTCTAGTTCTTGCCTTCCGTGTAGATGGGCTGTGAGTGGCTTTAGAGCGTGAGGCGTGGGGACTATGGAAGCTTGGGTATCTAGGCCAGTCACTGTCAGCTGAACCACCTCTCTGAAGTATCTGTAGAATGTCCCATGTTCCGTATAAGGAGACTGGACCCACTGTGTGTCCTGAGGAGCTGGGCTGAATGCCAGGAAGTGTTCCCCACCCCCATCGTGCACAAGCACATCTCTTAAGAATGGCTTCGGGGAGACGCAGGGACTTGATGAAAACATGGCAATAGGTGGGCCCTGCTGACGGTTCTGAGGTGCTTTTCTTTTTTATAAAGTTATGTATTTATTTGGCCGTACCTCAAGGCATGCAGTACTTCCTCACTCAGGGATTGAACCTGTGCCTCCTACAGTGAAGGAACAGAGCCTTAACCACTGGACAACCAGGGAAGCGCCCTGAGGTGCTTTTCTACAGAGACTTCTGATCCGTTGTGCTCTGCTTCCCACCACATCTATGATGGCAAAGGCTCCTTCACTAAACCGTCTGCTTCCAGAGTTGGAGTGGAATGGCCTGGCGTTTGCCTCTGTCACTCCCATAGCAGAGCCTCCTGAGGCCCTGGATGTTAACGCCACTCAACGCTGAGTGGCAGGAAAAGGCATAAGGAAGTGTGGGGCTTACGTGTCATTGGTCGGAGATCTCAGGAACATCTGAAAGGAGTGGCAAGTCCATTAACAGGGTCTGGGGCAGATTGAGGCCCTGACAGGACGTGGGCATGTCTCCTTCCTTTTCCCAGATTTAGTGTCAAGCCTCCTTGTTGTCACCCCGTGGAGGCAGTATGGTACAGTTTGAGAGTCTGACCCACCAGGAGACCTTGTTCTCATCCCTGCTCCCGTTGGCCTCCATCTGTGGCCACCCTGGGCCTCGGTTTGCCAGTCCCCTTCTCTTGGAGCCCGTGGTAGTTTTAACCCGACACTCCAGCCTGTTTGTCACTGTGTCCTCGTCCTTCTCCCTAGCTAGCCTGGGAGCTTCCTGGGCTAAGACGAGACGAGGCCAGTGCACCTCTGTGACCTTCCCTTACCCCAGACATGTGGGAGATCTGCACCCAGGAAATGTGTGTGGGAGAGTGGCTGAATGTACCAAATCCTTCAGACTCTAGGAGACTGCTCAAGGGCTTGTGGGAATAGGATGGTGGACCAGCTAGGCTCCCTGGACTCTAGAACCAGCCTGGACCCCCCATGTAATAGTTTGTAACCCTAGGCAAGTGGCTTTGGGTTGCTGAGCCTGTTCTCCCTTCCTGCAAGGAGTTGAGCGACATGAACTGATTCAGGTGAGGCCACTTGTACTGTGTGGCAGGTGTGGCCTCATTATTCTTACTACAGTTACTCCCATTTCATCATGGAGAAATGTGCAGTCAGTGGCAGGGAGTCAGGGTTTGATTGAACCCAGTTCTTTTCAAACCCTGTTTCTTTGTCTGCAATGGATGGGGGGATGATATCATGAAGAGATCTCTTGACTGGAGTGAGGTGATGTGGCTCAGCCACCAGCTTCATCTCTGTGGCCTTGAGCAAGTCACCCTCTGCCCTGCGCCCCTCTTCTTCCCCATAAATGAGGAGCATTGGAAGAATTGAGCCGTCAGAGCCACCAACAAGCAGGTGACTGCTGGGCAGGTGAGGTTCTCCCCAAGTGTCCAGTGGGACGACCCCCATCCTGGTCCAGCCTGATATTCTGTGCACCTCAGATGTCTGCCCCTATCCACCTCCTCGCCCAGTTGACTAGGCAGCACCTGGATGGAAAGCCTCCAAGAGACCTGCATGCAGAGGCTCATCCTGGCGAAGCAGGCTTCCAGATGTACCTATTTTGGATTCTTTTAAAGCTTTCAAGTGGAGACCAGGAAGGCCCCCCTGGGGAGGGAACTGGACCTGTATGGGAACAACACTCACTGGTATCAGCTTTAAGGTTCTTGCCCTCTCTCACCTTCTACCTCCATCCTGTCTACCTGCCTGCTAGATCTGTGCAGGGTTTGGGGAAAAGAAAAGCCAATATCCCAACAAAGGTCAGAATCTTAAAACAGGGTCTTTTTTTNGTGTGTGTGTGTGTGTGTGTGTGTGTGTGTGTGTGTGTGTGTTTGCCCCTGGAATATAGCAGACCCCCGCCCCCTGCCCAAGAGGGTTCATCCAGCAAATGACCTGGGTAGTTGCTTGCTTGTTTTATGCCTCAGTTTTCTCCAAAGTCTGACACAGTGTAGATGCACGATGAGCGAAAAGACAGAAACACACCTGGAGCTTGTGACTTCAGCTTCTTAGGGAAGAGACGAGTCGCCGCTCGTCGAGTGGGAGGTGGGCACCGGGTCCCAGGTCCTCGCGGTGAGGATCCCTGCGGGCTAACTGCCCTCCGCGGGCCCGCCTTCCACCTCCTTCCGTGCGCTTGTGAGCCCGCAGGCCTGTTCTCTGCTGATCTTTCTGTCATCAGTGATCGGCCTTCCTTCTGGCAGCTTTTCGGCTTGAAACTGAACACTTTTGACAAGTTCTACAAAGACAAGCATTTAGCCAAGGGGCTCTTTCGTCAATTAAGACCTTTCATCCTCAATTGCCATCAGGGGCTCACGGGGTCCCCGTGCTGTCTGGGTTTCAGGAATGAAGAGGAAAAATGTCAGACCTTCTAAAGTCACTCCCTCAACACAGGAAAGGCAAGTTCTTAGCAGCGCAGATTTAAACACCTGCCCAAAGAGGAGGCGTACGTGCACGGCGGGCCTTTCCCCCATTCTCCACCGGCGATCGTCCACTGCCGTGGAAATCCGCAGACAGCCAAAGCTAACACACCAGCCTCGAGACACCACTCTGGGGTCCAGATTGTCCAAACTGACTATCGCACCAAGCTGCTGATTCAGAATGATTCTAATATACAAGAAAATTGTCAGAGCTTATGCTTCAGCTGTTGAAAGCTGGCCTCAAGTTTCTAATATTGCATTATGTGGACAACATACAGACGTGTTTCTTATTATTCATACTCATAGTATACATATAAGTACTTGGCCATTAGAACGTGACTCAATCCCACAGAAGCCTGAAACAGTTCTCTGGGCTTCTTGCAGCCAAAATCCCCATCAATTGTACGGTTTAAAGCACCAGGCTTTGTTCTGACGGCCATTTCTTAAAAACTTTACTTGTTTTACTCGGGTCATATTTCCCCTTTTGAGATGATTTAAGAACTTTAATAAACTGTGATCCGAAAACTCTCAGGATGCCTTTCCTGCTCTTCTGGGAAGAAGACACATAGATGAACCCGAGCTGAGACTGAATTATGTTCCGAAAATCCAAAGGCCAAGAGGTCCAGTTGGCCCTGAGAGCTAGAACGGCTGATTTACAATATCACCGAAGTCCCCACGGAGGGTGAGCATGTCTTGTCTCCACTGCCTTTGTAAATTTTGTGTAATTTAAGAATGTTAATGCAGATAGGGTTGAAAGCGCCAACAAATACTCGCAAATCAAGCAGATTTACCCCAAGCTGAAACTTCTGCTTGCTGAATGCCTCTCAGTGGAGATTAACTTTCATCTCTAGCAAACTGGGAAAATGAAAGGTTCACCAACCCGTTGTTCAACTTACTGCTTCTTCACTAGCCTTCAGGTGTGTAACTTGAAATACTTTGGTAAAAACCAGCACAAATCGTGAAGAACTGTGAGATGGATGTGGCACTGTTCAGTTGCCTTGGATCCCAAGAAATTTCAAAGTTTTCCTCCAACCCGGGTCCTCCAAACTTGTGAGGATGTTTCATCTTGGAGGGGAGCCAAGGAAAATGCAGTTGTGCAGAGATAGCCCCCCGCAACGGGGTCGCAGAAAAAGCAAGAAAGGAGAGGGATCCCTAGAAGATCAGGAAATTGATGTGCACACCAGGCACTAGGTCTGTCCTCTCCCAAAACTGATGGAAAGGGGGAAAGTAAGAGGTCTGACGAAACAGTTTCTAAGTTAATTTCTGCAGAATCAAATTTGATTAATGATATTTCAGATCCATTTGCCAGAAACTTTTGAGCATGATCTTTAAGGTCTGCGATCTTCAGGAGGTTCTTAGCGCAGCCCTCTCCCTGTGTCTTTCTTGTTTAAAGGAGGGCCAACAGCAGAGTGGGCAGCGGTGAGCTGGTTCCACCCTGGTCTAAGCCGTCAGGCCTCTTATAGAAGTGGTGGCCATTTCTTGCTCAATTAGGACTCACTTCAAATCAAAAGAGCAAAACCAGAAACTGTCCCTGCCTGTTCGGGGGAGGAGACAGCCGTGCAGCGATCACACAACTACCTGGTCAGTTGCAATTTGCAAAAACCTTCAGAAAGAGCTCTGCGGTCCTCCTACGGGGCTGGGGCCCAGGGGGGATGAGAGGAAAGGGCTCCTGGAGAAGCCCGGGCCTGCCGAGGTGTGAAGGATGTGGGGGGCGGTCCCCAGGCGGAGCAGGGTGGAAGGAGCACCCAGGCAGAGACGAAGGGGCTTCCCTGGTGGCCCAGCTGGGAACGAATCCGCCTGCAATTCAGGAGACCCGCGTTCAGTCCCTGGGTTGGGAAGACGCCCTGGAGAAGGGAACGGCTACCCACTCCAGTGTTCTCACCTGGAGATTTCAGGACAGAGGAGACTGGCGGGCTATACCATCCACGGGGTCAAGAGTTGGACACGACTGAGTGGCTTTCACTTTCATGAGAGACTGAGGCAGGACGGGGGCCCAGTCAGGGTGGGGCGGCCCGGTCTGTCACGGCGGGCACGGGCACCTGTTGCAGGGCCAGAGCACAAGGCTTGGGCAGAGGCCTGGCGTGCTGAGGACGTCTGGCCCAGCCGCGCCGGGGTCTGGGAGACCACGTGGCCAGCACGCTCCCCTAAGGCGGAGGGAAGCCAGTGATATGGTTTTCACCTCATTTTGAACATTTTGTCCATCCCGGATGGACAGCAGGGATGCAGGCAGAACGGTGCCTGCAGTGGCCTGAGGGGGGTCNCAGCTTCAGCATCAGTCCTTCCAATGAATATTCAGGACTGATCTCCTTTAGGATGGACTGGTTTGATCCCCTTGCAGTCCAAGGGACTCTCAGGAGTCTTCTCCAACACCATGGTTCAAAAGCATCAATTCTTTGGTGCTCAGCTTTCTTTATGGTCCACCTCTCACAACCTTACATGACCAGAGCTTTGACTATATGGACCTTTGCTGGCAAAGTAATGTCTCTGCTTTTTAATACCTTTTCTGGGTTTTTCATGTTATGATGTCATATGTCTATGATGTTAAATGGGCAGTAAAATAATGGACTTTGGAACCCAACTGCCTGGGTTTCAAAGGACTTAACTTCTCTGTGCCTCAGTTTCCTCATCTGGGTAATGGCACCACTTTATAAGCTAGCTCTGATCATCACGCAAGATGATTTAGCTTAGGGCAATGCCTAGGGCATAGTAGGGCTGTATGTGTTAGCTATTGTTATTATAAATTTTTGGTGGGTTGAAGTTCTCTAAAAACTAGATTCAAAGAATAGGAGCGGGGGACTTCCCTGGTGGTCCAGTGGTTAAGAATTTGCCTTCCAGTGGAGGGGACATGGGTTCAATTCTTGGTCAGGGAACTAAGATCCTACATGTCACAGAACAACAAAGCTCATGCATCACAACTACAGAGCCCAGGTGCCATCAACTAAGACTTGATGCAGCCAAAAGTAAATAAATATTTTAAAAACGGGCAGAGGAATTAAAGAGATGATTAAAAAACCCACAAAGCAAAAAACAGAGTAGGAGAGATCTGATTTACTGGAACTGGGTTTGTTGAGATGACTGTAACAAAGTTGAAAGTTCAGATAGAAAGGGATGTGGGGGCAGCTATTACAGTAAACACCGCATGAGTTATATGCCCAACATCTTGGCCACAGAAAAACTTGAACGTACTAAATAATTCTTCATAAACCAGCTTGTTTGGACCGGTTCTATTTTTACCAACACATCTTATCTCTCTTATAAATAAATCACGTCCACAAAAGCTGGAAAATTAAAACGCTAACAAGTATTCTAATTCAATAATTTTTTTTTTNAAAGTACTAAATAATTCTTCATAAACCAGCTTGTTTGGACCGGTTCTATTTTTACCAGCACATCTTATCTCTCTTATAAATAAATCACGTCCACAAAAGCTGGAAAATTAAAACGCTAACAAGTATTCTAATTCAATAATTTTTTTTTTAACACGCAGAAAAGCTCAGTCTATGAATTTAGTATACTGAATTTGGCCATATGGCCTTCATTATCTTCTGAGATGACATGTATAAAAACATAGTTATTTTCTGGGGTTCACAATGGCATCTCAGAAATAGTTGATCAATTTTCATTTTGGAAAGAACTTTTCATTTAGGTATTGAGTCAAGCCTTACTTGAAAATGAAAATCATTATCAATTATTCTGATAATTACTTCCCTTTAAGATAGCTGAAATTCTAAGATATTTGCTTTCTAAAATAACTTGTTGATACTGAATTCTCAACTTCAGAAGTAATTTAATGTCTAATGTTACTCTTGGACAAAATTCAGCTGTTTGCTTAGGACATGACATTTTCCTCAGGGCATTGTTTCTTTTTTAAAATATATAAATGTGCATGAAATGATCTTAAGTCATCAAAGAAGTGTTGAGGAGTTGAGTGTCTTTAGAATGGCTGGAAGGTGACTTTCTCCAAAAGGTATTACATTCTGGGGAAGTAATTTAGTGTCTTTAAAATCTTTATATATTTGCTGTGTAGCAAAGAGGTATGGCAATTCTACTCAACTTGATGGTGCCTCATATTCTTTGAAGAAGGTTATAGTTGTGGGGATGCAACAGATACTTGTGATTCTTAGCAGAGAATCATTAGACATGCTTTAAACTATTCAGCTGGGGAGATTTCCTGCTGTATTTTAGGTCCAGAGCCACTGGCAGAGGCTATTCTGGGGGGCTCCTAGTCATAGGACCACTACCTTCTCCACTGGCTGTGTTGGGGCCCAAGTGTTTGCCAAAAAGATAAAAATTAGAACCATGAGTCAGTAGCATTTACTTCTCAAAATAACATTTGATTGGAGTTAATGTAAATATTTGGAAATGTTGGCTTCTAAGAAAAGCACAACTGTCTTGAGGGGTCTGAAAATTATCTTGTATTTCTCTTGGGAATGCAAAATGTACAGGTAACCTAAATATTAAGAGACAGAAACCATCTGACAATTGCAAAGCTGCCGTTGAAATGCATCCTATTAAAATGCACCCTAGTAAAAAAAAAAAAAAAAG
>SJYV01013271.1:36089-64486 GCA_006410875.1 Neotragus pygmaeus | reverse complement strand
ACTGGTGGGGGGGTATGTTTCACAAGAAAGATTCTGGGGGCATAAAGAGAGAAAACAGAAAAATTCATGACTGGTTGGAAATTAGAAAAAGCCATCACACTTTTCACACAGCGTGCTCAAGGGGTCAGTGACTCGGGAGCCGTGGGCGGATCAGCTGAAAATGTCACCTGAGCCCCTGGGGACACGCATCCATTCACATAGCCCTGGAGATGGGAGTTGTTTCATGCTGATTTTAAGAAAATATTTGGAGAAGCACATATTGGTATTTGCCCTGCATCTTAAAGATCACTACCGTGTCATGATGGAAAAATCATAGCCCCTCAGCTGGCCATTTACTAAGCAAAAATAAAATCCCCATAAATTCCCCACAAAGAAATCACACAGGTAAGGTTTTTCTCTAATGAAAGATAAAAATCATTTTTTCATTATTTTTTAATGTTTAAAAGGTAAAAATCATCCTTACTAGGGGGAAAATACAAAATGAGCACATCAGAGATTTTACTCTCATCAGCAACCAATGAGGAGACCAGTAAGATGTTAATTACCATGCGTTCAAAAAACAGTTACCCACGTACACACACATACAGAAGTGATTAGAAATGTTGAATTTACAGATAAATCAAAATTGGTCAATATCCGCAAGGCAATAGCTATCTGCATCTCCAATAATTCAGACATAATATATTTATATTTCTATGGTCAAGAGTCATTCGCACTATCACACTTCTTCAGTTTACAGGTTGTAAACGTGGAACAGTATGTGCCTGTTGTAAGGGGTACCTAATAGTCTCTGCCCATTTCAAGCTTTCCCCATATTTTCGTGTGAGTGTGTGTGTGTAATTTTTAATTGAATTTGTGGGGGTACTTATTGTTAGAATAAGAAATGAGTTGGCAATAATTATTTTTACTAAATTTTTTAAAGAAGTCCTATTCATATAAATAAGTAATAAGTAAAAGATTTGTCAAGGTGCTGTCACTCAGTTCTTTTAACTTGTTCTGAGTTATATGCCAAAAAATCACACAATGATCAATCACCAAAATTATGTTTATTGATCCCCCAGCTGATAATTGGGTTTTCCCGTAACTGTGTTGAAAGTGAAGAATCTGAGGCAGCCTGACTTTGCTCCCAGCACTGCAGCCCTTTGCTCTCTCAGCGCACATCGGGGCCTGCTCCTTGGTTGCTTCCGAGGCCGTTGCAGGCTAGACCCGGACAGCAGAGTGCGAGCGTGCCCTTTGCAGAGTGGGGAGGGTTCGGGGGCTGCAGATGACAAGCCAGCATCACTTCTGTTCCTCATGGAGCTCTTGATATGTTTGGCACAGAGCAGACCCTTTTAAAATTAACAACAACAAAATCCTGAATGAATAAATAGATGTCTAAGGCAGATTTACCATGAAAAAACAGAGGTCAAGCTTCAGGACCCTTCATTACACGGGCTCCTTCCCGGCGCCAGGTGGGCGCCTCAGGAAACGGTCCACACGAACGTGAGTTTCTCAAGTGACCCTTCACGATGTGCTCCTGTGACCATGTGCTCATGTGACCATGGACTCCTTCCGGGGGCCAGGTGGGCGCCTCGGGAAATGGTCCACACGAACGTGAGTTTCTGAGTGAACCTTCACGATATGCTCATGTGACCATGTGCAATAACGAGCTGCAAACGTAAGATCATTTAACGAAGATGGACCAAGGGCTTCTTCCGTCTTTATTTCCTATCAAATTTCCTATCAATCACACCTTCCCTTTGGAGGGTGAGCTGGAGTGGCTGCAGGGCATGCGGGCTCCAGGGAAGGGAGAGTGGAGCTGGGAAAACAATGGGATAAACGGATATGATTTCCAGGCCCTCTCCTCTGCTGACTTACAGCTGAACACCCTGCAAACTCACTCACTCCTGAACACCCTGCGGGAGCGTGGCTTCCGTGAGTGTCTCTACCACACACTGTGTCTACTGGCCCAGGCCCAAGACTGCAAGATGCAAGCCCAGAGATAACAGTCAATCCAAGGGTACCCGCTGTGGACAGAAAGGATAAGTAGGTCTCACAGGCACAGATTCAGAAGCTAGTCTGCAGGAGGCTCCTCCAGCCGTCACTGTGTAAAACTGTACACAGAGGATCATCAGTATTGGTCAAAAGTTCATTCTGCTTTCTTCTTTCTTTCTGGATGGGGTTGGAACATCTGATAAAAAAGGAAGCTTTTTTTTTTTTACTGGATTTAGAAAGACAAAACATTTTAATAAAGCAAATGATAAACCACAGAGGCCTGATTGGGATGTATGTGAATGTACATCTTTTGAGTGCATATGCATGTGTCTCTGTGAATGTGTTTGGGTGTGTGTCTTCTTTTGGCAAGCCTAAATTTGTTAAAGAATAACGAGATAATTAATATTAAATTCCATAGAGTACAAACAAAAATGAAAAGTTGTGCAATGGAATCCATAAGAAATATTCTGATACAGAGTACTAAATTTTGACCAAAAGAATGTTCAGATTGCTTCAAAGCCAGTAATTCATCAACAGGAAGAGATAAATTCTGACTAGAAATTATGAATAGGATTGAATTATAGGAAAATCTAATCAGTGAGGATGCCAGAACTGTCTGAACACTTTGGGGAAAAGATTTCAAGCGAGTTAATCAACCCTGCAAGTGACTGTGTGCCCATGAGAAATGGCTCCCACGTGATGGGGAAATGAGGCACCCGGGTAGAAGGAAGCCCCCAGACAGGGCCAGACGGGGACCTCAGGCAGGTCCCAGTACACCGTCCCTTCTGTGTGACCTTCTTTTACGAGGAGAACGTTTCCTCGTTAGGACAAGCTTTCCAGAACAGCCCATCCTCACGGTCCTGCGCACACGGGAAGGAGCTGGGAGGCTTTTTCTCCCCTGGAGATGAGTGCCTGGGTGAAACGTCCCTGTGTCCGTGGGCGTCGGGCCTGCGCAGCCCTTCCTGTTGGTCCTCCCCCGGTTCCCACGCACCCAAGGCCAGCCCTGGCCCCGTGGTCACTCTGGCTGATTGCAACTCCCTCCTAGGCTGAGACCAAGCTCAGCTCAGGATACAGCAGAGATGAGGGTGGTCCCGGCAGCGGAGTCCCTGGACCGTCATCTCGGTTAGATTCCTCTCACGTCACCACAAGACTCCCTCACCCTGGAGGACTTCTAAATGAACACGTGGCCAAATACGGGGGCCTCCATATTGGAGCTGATGAGCAGGCCGTGTTGGGATCCTCGGCCAATGTCCCCTGGAGCCCAGTGTCCGACGCAGAGACCTGACTGGACAGGGACCCTGAGTGACGCAGGCTCACGCCCTCTGCTCCCTGGAAGTGGGGCCGCGGGTCTGGATTTAGCTGGACCAGTCACCGTAGCACCCTCCCTTCTGTCTCTCAAGCTCGACAGTCCGAGGCTCCCTCCATCCCGCCTCGAGGAGGAGTCTGTGCGCAGGCTTTGCCTCCCCTGCTGAGGCTCCCCTTTGGCGTCAGTGTGAGTCCTTGCTCTGAAACGACGGAGACTGGGGCTCGCGACCGGCGTGGAGATGCCCCCCGCCCCCCGCCCCCGCAGCAGTGTCCGTCCCGCCGTGAAGAGTCGGGGGTAAGCACCTGGGGCGGGGGTGCAGCTCAGCCCCCAGCCCAGCAGCCCCCCACCGTCCTGCCGACTCAACCCTGCCAGCCCTGCTCTGCTCCCAGACGCCCTCCGGTTCTTTGTCCAGAGTCAAATCTCTGCCTCAGCATTTTCCTCCGGCTCAGGAGGGAGAAGCAGAGGGTGGAGGGCGCTGGCTGCCCGGCCCCGCCAACCCCCGGGGGCGCCCTGCTGGCTGGCACGGGGTGACGGACGGCGTCCCTTCTCGAGGGGGTGGGTGGGACAGGGCGCCTTGGCCTGAGTCTGTNATGTTACATAATTATAATTCTTTCAGTGGTTGGAATAATTAAGTTTGAGTGTCTTAGCAAGTGTAATGATGGTAATGCAGTCTTGTCTATATTCACTGTAGTGTGCATTAGACCTCCAGGACTTATTTACTACTAATTGCAAGCTTGCATCCTTAAACAATATCTTTCCAGTCCTCCCACCCTCCAGCCCCTGGTAACCACATTTTACCCTCTACTTTTAAAGGTTTTATTTGTTCAAGAAAACAAAAACACTAATTAAAAATGATTCATGCACCCCAGTGTTCATAGCAGCATTATTTACAGTTGCCAAGTTATGTAGGCAACCTGAGTGTCCGTTAACAGATGAATGGAATACTACTCAGCTATGAAATAGGCGAAATATTGCCATTTGCAGAAATATGGATGTACCCAGAGATTATCATACTAAATAAAGTAAGTCAGACATAAAAAGACAAATACCTTATGGTATCATTTAAATGGGGAATCTAAAAAACACAACAAACTAGTAAATATACCAACAACAAAAGAACAGACTCACAAATATTGAGAACAAACTAGTGGCTACCAGTGGGGAGAAGTAAAAGTAAAGGGGCAATATAGGGGTAGAGAGTAAAAGGTACAAACAATTAGGTATAAAACAAGCTACAAGGATATATTATACAACATAGGGAATACAGCCAACATTCTATAATAACTATAAATGGAGTAGAATCTTTAAAAATTGTGAATCACTATATTGTATTCCTATAACTTATATAATATTGCAGAGCAACTATACTTCAACTAAAAAAGAACAGCCACACCCTTGTGGTCAGCTCAACAATTGATTAATTGAATCAAAAATGAAAGAGGACTTCCCTGGCAATCCAGTGGTGAAGATTCTGCATTCCCAATGCAGAGAGCATGAGTCTGATCCCTGGTCAGGGAACTAAGATCCCACATGATGCACAGAGTGGTCAAAAATAAAAAAGAGTTTGACTTTTTCAGATTCCACATAGAAGTGAGATCACACAGTATTTGTCTTTCTCTGATTTCTCTCACTTAGCATAATATACTCAAGGATAAAGAAGATGTGGTGTGAATATATATCTACACATACAATGGACTGTATACACACACACACAATGGTGTGTTTTTCGTCCATGAAAAAGGACATTTGTGACAACATGGACGGATCTTGAGGAAAAGTTTCTTTAGTGCTGATTTTCTTAGCACCTTCTTACTTTCCCTCATAGTATTATATTTATTAATGTCTGGCTCCCCCAGTCAACCGTGAACTCCAGGAGAGCAGGGGCTATGTCTCCTTTATTCAGGACTGTATCCCCAGTGTTCGGTACAGTGTAGGCACTCAATGAAAATTTCAGTTAAAGGCAGAGAAATAGCACCATCTGCCCTAGAAGTGGTTTCCTCCTGAGAAGCCTCGTAAGAGAAACAACCAAACTACCTCCTCACTTTCTCCCTCTGCCATCTCAGCAGTTTTATCCAAGCTCTCCATTCCTAACCTAACCTAGTCTTCATGTCCAGTTAGCAAAACAGGGGGCGCTGCCAAGACAAGCAGCTGAGGTATGAGGGCTCGCAGCTCGCGATCGCTGCAGGGTGACAGGCCCCGGGGAGCGGGACGTCAAGGATGCCGCTTGGAATAGCTGGGATGGCGAGCATTCTTTCCCAGAGGAGGGCTGGACCCGGCGCGGGGGGCAGGCACGCGTGACCCCGGCGCCCGGGAGCGGGGGCTCCCTGCTGCTGCACCACCTCTGGGGGTCGGGGGCTGAGCAGCACCCACCACTCAGCCTCTCCCACGTGGGGGCCCTGCCCCCACCTCCTGGCTGCGTCCAACGCCAGCCTGGCCGTGACTCGGTGCCATCAAAAGAGCCGTGGTAGGGCACAATCGTTCTCATCTGGTGTGGGGGAGGGCGGCCGTAGAACGTCTGCTGGGCTGTGGCTTGGGCCAGCCGGGCAGGCCTGCGGAGCCGGTGCTCAGCCGGGGAGCAGCTGGCAGGCCAGGCAGGCGGCTCTACGGCCTCCAAAGCCTGTGCTGACACGGAGGATCGGGGAAGGATTTATGGTCAGCTCAGGCCATCGCCCAGCACCGAGAGCTGGTCATTACAAGCTGCGTGACAGCTGGAGTGCAGTCGCCACTTGGAGGAATATTTATTTGGTTTTTAAGTTTTTGGATGAATCTGGTTTTCAGAAAGCAAGGGCCCCCTAGGAAGTCAGACCATGCCATTATTGAATCCAAGCCGTTATGCAGTTGCTGGCCAGTTATGTAATCCTATATGGAAAACATAGCCGAAGGCAGGGCAGGCCCGGGACACAGCACTCCTGCCATCGGCCTCGCCCCGCGGCTCCACGGCGTGGCCTGCACCTCGGCGTCACTAAGGCACCCGAGAAGCCAGCGCCTGTACCGTCCGCCCGGCCCCCCACCTCCCCAGAAGGCGGTGACAGTGGCCTTGACGGAGCGGCGAGGCCCATTAGCAGCTGCCCCTGACGTCCTGCTGAATTCCAGGGGATAAGCAGAGCGGTGCAAGCGGAGCTGGACCCTCTTAGTAAGCCCCGGACAGCCCGAAGCTCTCCGCTAAGCTTCTATCACACCTCCTTTCACGCTAAAATCATCCCAAATGTTAACATTTCTGCTCTCAAGCAAGTCACAGCTTGGAGTTAATGACGTTCACGCGTGACTTCTTTGGACGGTCCTCGCGTCGTCCAGATAAGAACCCTGACGTGTGTCCTCGGACACACGCCGCTTCTGTAAAACACTGCCCACCACTTCCGGTATCTTCTTCAGCTCGTCCCGCCCCACTTCACTGTCCTAATTTTCTTTCCAGAACTCGAGGCAAGCATCTTGCCCTGACAGCGCTTCTCCTCGGGAAGATCCATCCTTTTCCGAGGACCCGGGCAAGAAGGCGGGTTGCCCTCGAGGCCGCGTGCAGCCTCTCACCATCACGCGGTCTCACGGGTCAGCCGAGGGTCCCCAAGCCCGACCCCTGCCCCCGGCAGGCAGTGCCCGGTGTGGAAATCCTCCGATCTCCTGCATCTGGGGCAGCTTCTGCGCGACCATCACGCTCCCCGGCGCAATTCACGGCTTACCATGGCCACCCCTTGAAAATTCTTGAACGCCAGGGGCTGCGCAGAGGCTCCTGTGCGAGTCGCGCGTATGACACAACTGATTCGTTTTCTGTGCTGGAACGGCAAATGCCTGGACGCTGCCCTGACCGCACGAAGGCTGGTCGGCCCGTGGACTCTGCTCTGAGTGTTCACACAGCAGCGCCTTCACCTCGGGATTCCTCTGAGAGAGATGGGCACATGCTTGGTGCAGGTTAAAGTTCAGAAGAGAGGCAGAAACATCGCAGAAGCCGCCGTGAGGGGGAGCCCAACCCGGAGCTCGAGTGGCGCTGAAAACACCCGGGGTCCTGGTTCATGCTGGTGCGGCATCTCCCCGGCTGCGAGCTCCTGAGGTAGGCATGGAGGAGAGAAGCAGGCGTCCCCTGGAAGCCTCTCAGAAAGGCCCGCGTTGTTGAAGGGTTGATCGCTTCTTCAGACACCCTGAAGCATTCACACAGGTGTGCGGGGACCTCCCTTCCAGGCCTAGAACCACGCTCAGCTCACAGGCTCCTTACACCAGGAGCACCTCCAGCAGTCTGACGTGGCCCAGGGCACTGGGCATCCAGGACCAGCCACCTCCGTTCACCCCGGGGTCTCATATGGTCACGACTGGGTGTTGCCGACCAGGGTTTAATATTTGTTTATTTTTGCTGAGCTCACAGAGTCAAATTCATAGATGTGAAATGTAATTTTCACACAATTCTAGCCTATTTCAAACCAACATTCATTTCTGAGTGGGCTACCTGCACGCAGGTGCGCCGGGTCTGTGGATTTCATCAAAAATGAACAAACAGATCCATTGATGGTTACTGGTTTAATAACCCATTTTAGTGCCACAAAAGTCTAGAATTAAAACTAATGAAATTAAATAAATCATTGGTTTTGTGAGGCTCTAAATCTATGGGCTGTAAACTATAAACTTTTTAAGGTATGTTTTACTAAAGGTTATGTCACTGCAAGTTGGAGGGAAGGAAGAGCTAAATAAATGTGCTGTCAATCTGAAATAACAGAACTAATCAAGTGTTGGACAGAGAGAGAGATAAATAGGTAGGTAGGTAGCTAGGTAAACATAGATACATGAGAAATACACACACACATATACACGTAACAGTAGATGGATACACACACACACACACACATATATACACGTAACAGTGGATAGATACGCACATGCATGATAGACGGATACTGATTTTTGTTAGTGGATACTGGGCTATAAAATAAACTGGAATATAATTTATTTTTAGCAAAAATTATTTTCACCCACCAAGTAAAGAATAATAAATTATGATCACTGGAGAAATCCAGCAATGTTTTCTAGCAAATATGAATTTAAATTATATTGATAACTACATGGTCCCTTATTTTAGCACATTTGTTAACACATTTTTTATCACATTTTGAAGCAAGATGTTACTGAATTATGTGTATGATTTTGAACAAATTCCTTGTGGAAACAGGTAGAGCGCGTTGGCAAGTCTCATGACCTTTATGGAATTCTGTGCCCCCAAAGGGCGGTGGGAGAACCAAACGCCCATGTGGACATCTCTCTGGATCTAACGATCCTCACTTCCTGCTGGCCAGGGTCCGCAAGCACGTGAGTTTCACAGGAATCCACAGGTTGTCCCGAGAGCAGGTCAGGAAGCCCTGTGAGAGCCGGTGGCTCCAGGTGGAGAGAAAAAACCAAAAGATTAAAGGGCTCCCTCGACTCTACAGAGTCGGAGTTCAGTTCTGGAGGAAGAGAACCAAGTGAGCTTCGTGTTGTAGGACAACTGCAAGTGTGTGGGCCGCATCCTCCCCACCCCAGGGCAGACCCCAGGGAACCAGCCACCTTGTCCCGGGGCTGAGTCCACACGACCCGAGCAGGAGCCGAGCCTGGGCACCTGGGCTGTGGGCACAGAGGGCCGTGTCTCCTGGGTCATTTGTTTAGAGACAAGGAAAGGAAACGCACTTCCCCAGGAACAGAGCGTCCGGGAGCAAACTCAATGTCACAGAAAGACAGCTGTCAGACCCACAGGAGCAGCTGTGACCCCGTCATGGAGCCCGCGGCCCGCACAGGAACCCCCCTCCCATCACATGTGCACACACACACACTCACACCCATGTTCCCGGGCTCCCTAGTGCCTGAACCACAGGGCACGGGCGAGACGCACTGGACCACAGCTCCCGTGTGCCCGGCCACGCTAATGCCTACGTGCACAGCCTGCCTGGGTGTGACTTGGTGCCCGACACCAGTGCCCACCGGATGCGCGGGGCCTGCTGTAGGCTGAAGGCTCCTCCAGCACGCCCCATGCAGCGCGTCCTCCCACTGCCCCAGGGCCCCCTGGAAGCGGCCGTCAGCCCCCAGAGTGCTGTGTGTCAGTCACGTGGACAGAGGTCGCAGGGTCGCGGCCACAGCCTTCTCCCTCTGAGCTAAACCGGGCTTCGAATCCGGGTCCCCAGGGGCAGAGCTGCCTGGCCTCCCCTATAATAACAAGTGCCGCACCCACGGGAGCCAGGGGTTCCGGGAACAGGGAAAAGCCGGGAGCAGAGAGCTGGCCTCCACTGTCCCCGCAGCCCGGCCAGCCGGCCCGACGCTCCGGCGGGGCCCTGGATGGACACTGGTCTTCTCATCTGTTTGTGTCCTTTCTTCCCTGCGTTCACCCCAAACCAGAGAGAGGGACAAAGAGACTGGAAGTAGCGCTGCATTCCTGCCATTTTTCTCATCCGTTCAGATCTGGGAAGCACCAGAAATCTTGTGGGAAAGCCACTCCTCAGGAGGTTTCTAACCCGATTTCTCAACAGCAGTGGTCTGGAGTTTTTGCCTAAGTTCTAGATAAGGTCCTAATTCCTGGTTACTTGGCTGCTCAAATTTCAAATCTTAGGTTCACATCAATCATTCCAAAAGACAAGCAAAACATTTCACAGAACAAAATTTGTTGGTTTTTTTTTTTTTTTAACATGTCTTTGGTCTGAATTTATAAGACTTCTACGTCTTTGAGGAAACACACACAGCTCCTGACAAAGGTCTCTCTCTGTCTCTGCCTCTCTGTCTTGCTGGTAACCCGAAGCCTGCTCTCTCCACCGCAGCAGACTCCAACACTGAACTGCTAAACTGTGTGCTCTAAACAAAACGTATCAGGAAACCACAGAAATGAAGACAATTAGGGTAAATAAGATCCAGTGATCAAATATAGCTAATTTGTATCCATAATATTTGGGAGTTACACAGTCTGCTTCAATTTGAAAGATACCTTCCAGACCACACTTCTTCCTTCCCAAGGGGACTGCCTTTTGCTTTTAATTATTGAACCTTAAGAATTCTTGCTACAATTTGGGGTTAGCTTGTAATTCTTTGAGAAGAAAAAAAAATCCAGCCCATAAATCCTGCTGTATCCCATCACTTCCAATAATAGGCTTCTGTGGCCCAATCCACCGTCAATTAACTGCATTTTTGAGAAGGAGTGGCGGGGGGGGGAGTGGTGGGCCAGCTCACAGCGAGCACGGCCTCAAATAGCAGAGGGTGAATGGACACCCCTTGGCACAGAGCCTTGGCTAAATCGGATGTGCAAGAATGTCTCCAAAGCAGAGCCTGTCGTGAGAAGGAAGGGACCCATAGAGAAGGAGNGTGGGCCAGCTCACAGCGAGCACGGCCTCAAATAGCAGAGGGTGAATGGACACCCCTTGGCACAGAGCCTTGGCTAAATCGGATGTGCAAGAATGTCTCCAAAGCAGAGCCTGTCGTGAGAAGGAAGGGACCCATAGAGAAGGAGCCGTGGCCCTCCTGCTCTAAGAGATCCCGAGCATCCTTCCAGTAGACAGGCGGGCTTCCGGGGTCGTGCTATTGGTAAAGAAACCACCTGCCAACAGGAGACGTAAGGGACACAGGTTCAGTCCCTGGGTCGGNATGAAAGAGCGTCTTGATGAAAGAGAAAGAGGAGAGTGAAAAAGCTCCCTTAAAACTCAACATTCAAAACATGAAGATTATAGCATCCAGTCCCATCATTTCATGGCAAATAGATGGGAAAACAATGGAAAGAGTGACAGACTTTATTTCCTTGGGCTCCAAAACCACTGCAGGTGGTGACTGCAGGTGGTAACTGCAGCCGTGAAATTAAAAGATGCTTGCTCCCTGGAACAAAAGCTATGACAAACCTAAACAGCATTTTAAAAAGCAGAGACATTACCTTGTCAACAAAGGTCCATATAGTGAAAGCTACGGTTTTTCCAGTCATCATGTATGGATGTGAGAGCTGGACCATAAAGAAGGCTGAGCACCAAAGAATTAACGCTTTTGAACTGTGGTGTTGGAGAAGACTCTTGAGAGTCCCTTGGACTGCAAGGAGATCCAACCAGTCCATCCTAAAGGAGAGCAGTCCTAGGTGTTCGTTGGAAGGACTGATGTTGAACCTGAAGCTCCAAAACTTTGGCCACCTGATGTGAAGAGCCAAATCACTGGAAAACACCCTGATGCTGGGAAAGTTGAAGGCAGGAGGAGAAGGGGACGACAGAGGATGAGATGGTTGGATGACATCACCAACTCAGTGGGCATGAGTTTGAGCAAGCTCCAGGAGATGGCGAAGGATGGGAAAGCCTAGCACAGCGCAGTCCATGGGGTCTCAAAGAGTCAGACACGACAGCAGCTGAATGACTAAGACGCTTCTCTACTGTCACAGATGTCCCATAGCCCAAGCCTAGTGTGCTGCTAGGATACTTGCCCTACGCTGCTCGTAAAAACAAAACTGTCAACAAATGAAAATAAGCGCACAAGATCTTTGGTCTGGCTTCCAATTTTGCTCTTTCACCAAAGCCTTATTACAGTGAGAACAAAACTGTGGGTCACAAAATAGGCAATTAAAGGGAATTAGGTGACTGACCTATTTAAGTCAGATATGACCTTAAACCAGCTACTTAATCTCCCTTGGCCTCATAGGTAAAATCAAGAGTTAAACTAAATGATCCCGAAGTTTCCTCCCAGCTCTACAATTCCAGGGTTGGAAGTAGGACACTGCTTATCCCTCTTAAGTGATTCCCTGGCCATTAACATATTAATTTACTAAATGACATTTTAATTTCATCCCCAAGTATCAGAGACTTTTACATGTTCAACAAATGGTACAATTCACTCTCTAAATGCCTTTAGGCTTGATCATAAATTGCCAGAAGTCAGTTATAGCCCTGAGCCTGTGATGAAAAGACAGAGGATTTATAATTGAAACAGACAGTGAGGCTCCTGGGGTGCCACTGGGAAAAAGGAATCTATTCCAAAATGAAACGGGCATTACTGGGTTTCTCATAAAAATATCCCAGGTCACAGTGGCCAGCCTATTAGGAACCCAATTCACTCTTGCCAATTTTTCCAGTGACTCCTTTGTGTTATCATCATCTAAAAAACAGGGCTGTGGGTTCTTTCTTTTTTTTTTTTTTAACAAAGAGAAAACAAGATGCATTTGGTCATCAGAAGCAATCCTTTCAGAGACGGCAATTTAGAATGTGGTGGAAACCGAATGCATGCCAGTTAAAGCCACAGTTATTCCCTCCCTTGCCAGTCTCCGTTATTCCAGAAACAGCTGCTCTGAAGGTTGGCTGAGGTCTTGTTTGCAAAATCAATTAGCCAAAGAAGTTTGGGCCAGTGAAGAATGTCACTCAAGTCAAGAAAGATTTGGAAAACACTTCTACTTCTGTGTTTCCTACAAGAAAACTGATCTACACTCTGCACCACTAAAATGCCATGTAACTTAACAAAGAAATGATCTATCTAAAATGGATTTTGTGGATGATTTTCTTAGCAAAGAAGATGCCGACCCAACCCAAATTGGGGCCCAATGATGAGCAACAATCCACAGCATTACAGGAATACATCACATTCTTCAGGACAGCCATTCCCTTCTGCAGGGGATCTTCTCAATCCAGGGATAGAACTGGGGTGTCCTCCATTGCAGGCAGATTCCTTACTGTCTGAGCCACCAGGGAAGCTCATAGCTTTAACTCTACTATCTTTAAAATAACCAAATGTTTAAAAGTTCTAGTTGCAATATAGGCCTTCTGACTCAACTAAGCAGAGTTATTCAAGAAATGGAAATATTATATACACATATAATCCGGGCATTCTTTGAAATGTCTCCTTAGGGTTAGTTAACTCATACAGAAACATGTATTTGACTTTGAGTGAAAGAACAAATTCATCCAGTTTTTCAAAATGTTCGATTCTACACCCGTATCATCATTATTACTTTTATCCTCCTCCTAATTTCCAGGAAACCAATGAAATATGTTAAAATGTATGTGATATGATTACACTGATGACTGCAAAGAAGAATAGAGGCTTTCACACAGAAGTTACAAACAGTTCACACATGAGTTAGAAGCATTCACACATGAGTTCACACATGAGTCACTAGGAGGCTATTCTAATAATCCATGCAGAAATGATAAGATACTGAGTAAACATGTTGGTCGTAGAAATAAGTCCCATATGGTAATTACCAACTATTTGAAACAACATTTTCGTTCTATGTTGCTTAGCTCTTTTTCTCAATAGGAGCAGATGGCTCTAAATATATTTTACATTGCAAGAAGTTTTTTTGAGTTTGGGATTATACTCCTTGTGGTAACTAAAGCCGTGCAACTGGGGAGATCATCAAAAAAATACATCTAGCAGAAATGGCAAGAGAAAAGGGGAAGAGAGGCAAAGGGAAAGGGGGAAGAGGAGAGGAGAGAAGGGAAGAAGCAAAATCATTCAACAAATAATTTGAGTACTTACATTTCGAGGTGATAGGATTTATTGGGGAAAACACACACGCATACAAACACACACACACAAGCGCTTTGCCTTCCTAGAACGTTCATTCTGCATCTTAAATAAGCAAAATATATAATACCACGTTTTCGTAAGTACTTTGGACAAAAATTATGCAGGAAAGTGAGACAAAGAGTGTGGAGGTGGCTGCAATTTCAAATATGATAGAGATAGAAAATCCCCAGGAGAAGCTCATTGGATGAAAAAGAGGGCCTGCTATCTGGGGAAGGGTGTTTTAGGCAGAGGAAACAGCAAATGCAGGAACTTTGAGCATACGGCAAGAAGGCCAGTAGGACGAGCAGGAGAAAAAAAGAGTGGTAAGAAATGAAGTTCCCAGATCACGTTAGCTCTTGCAGGCCTAGATAAGAAGGACTTCAGATTTTGCTCTGAGTGTGTTGGGAAGCCAACAAAAGGTTTTTAGCAGATGAGTAACATGATCTGACATACTTTTCAACAGGATCTCTCCGGCTGCTCTACAGAGAAAAGACCAGAGGCAGGAAAAACTATAGCAGACAGGCTATGTCAGGAGATAATTGCAACTATCTCTGTGAGATATGGGGCTTCCCTGGTGGATTGGCTCAGTAGTAAAGAACCTACCTCCCAATGCAGGAGACCTGGGTTTGATCCCTGGGTTGGGAAGATCCCCTGGAGAAGGGAATGGCAACCCACTCCAGTATTCTTGCTTGAAGAATTCCATGGACGGAGGAGCCTGGCTATAGTCCATGGGGTTTGCAAAGAGCTGTAAACAACGTGGCCACTGAGCACATGCATGCACGTAAGAGGTGATGTCAGTGGGGGAAAGTCATGTTAAGTTTTGAGAACAATTTTAAGAGAGAACCATAGGATTTGTTGAGGGATTGGAAGCAAAGTGTGAAAGAGCAAAATCAAAGATGAGATTCTGGCCTGAGATTAGAAAAACCACAGGAGAAACAAGCTTGTGGTGAAAGATCAGGGGAAGTTTGGGAGAAGACAGGCCAGTTTGGACATGTTACCATTGACAGTGCACTGTAGAGATCTATTAAAGACGCTGACTGGGTAGCTAGAGCTGGGAGCCTTGCCAGAGGGAAACCCGAGACTCTAAACCTGAGAGTCATCATACAGAAGGTGATGCGGGAAATGAGACTGAAGAGAGAGTGCAGACAGAGAGGAGAGGCAAGACCTGGTCCTGGGCACAAGGTGTCCGGGAGCTGAGGGGGGATCAACACAAACCTCCCAAAGGACCGGGCAGAAGAGCATTCTCGAGAGTGTGTCCTGGAAACCAAGCCAAGAACTTCACAAAAGAGGGAGTGGCCAGTTTCGTCAAATGGTCCAGTCCTCGGAGGCCTGAGCTCTGCGGCCCCTCGAGGTGAGTACTGTAGGTCTGGTACAGGCAAGAAGTACGCTGGGGAGGGCTTGAGGGAGCAAGGAGAAGAGACAATAGATTCAAACAGAATGGATACGCTTTTCAAGGAGTTCTGTTGGAAAAGACAGTGAAAAGTGAAAGTGTTAGTTGCTCAGTCATGTCTGATTCTTCGTGATCCCCTAGACAGTAGCCCACGAGGCTCCTCTGTCCATGAGGATTCTCCAGGCAAGAAATACTGGAGTGGGTTGCCATTTCCTCCTCCAGGGGATCTTCCTGATCCAGAGATTGAACCCAGGTCTCCTGCAGGCCCCCCCTTTACAGTTTGAGCCACCAGGGAAAGGAAAGGTTGATAACTAAAAGAAGAAATGACATTAAGAATTCCATAGTATTTGTTCACATCCTTGTTATAGGTCTTTCATGGTTTCCTTGATCATTTACTATAAGGAAAACAATCAGCCCCCTTGATTACTTCTGTTGATCTTGCTTCTCAAGGGGACAAAATCGGAATATTTTGCAGCATCCCAGGTGTTGATCAAGGCTTTATTTAGATTCGTTCCATGTATTCTTGCTTTAGTAGATTAAGAAGCCATCGGGAAATCTAAATCTCTTTTGGAGGATAAACAATGGCCATCCTCAAAATGCATAATCTGCTCTAATTTTAATGGGTCTGTACTAAAAACTGAATAACGATTATTGTTTTTAATCCATGTAACAGGTGCTGAGCATCTGCCCTAGGCGGTGTGGGGGTATCGCTAAGCTCTACTGGGAAGATAGCTTAAGGAGTTTGTAACATATTAGAAGAGCTAAGATATGAACCTGTATAAACTGTGATATGCGTGCATGCTAAGTCGATTCAGTCATGTCAGACTCTACAACGCTATGGTCTGTAGCCCACCAGTCTTCTTTGTCCATGGGGTCCTCCAGGCAAGCATACTGGAGTGGGTTGCCATGCCCTCCTCCAGGGGTCTTCCCAATCCAAGGATTGAACCCACATCTTTTATATTTCCTGCATTACCAGGAGGGTTCTTTACCACTAGCGCCACCTGGGAAGCCTCTAACTGTGACACAAATACATATATTTTATCAATGTGCAAATCCTTAACAGCCAGGTTAATCTAATTTTGTTCTCATCATCACACTAGCCAAGCTATTTGAAAAGAGTTTTCCATTTCTCTTATCCATCTCTTCTTTTTTTCACATCACTAAACCAATTGCCATGAAAATTTTTATAACCTAAGGGATTTGGAGAATGTTTATATTTAGATATGAGTAATGCTTTCCAAGTGAGGAATGGGACTGAGCACTCAGACTGACTAAGGGAAGGGTGGCTGTAACAGGGAGCTGGAAGGAGGCAGGACTTAAGAAAGTATACACAGGAACTTCAGAGTCTTTTCCTGGCTTCATTTCCTAAGGATCCACCTTTCAACTAATGTGGAAGGAGGATTGTGGGGCATGATGATAAGGAGCACCAAGGCATCTTCTTGTGTGCAGATTATGTTGTTTCTTGATCTGAGAGTTGGTTACACAAATGTGTTCAATTGGATTTGTCTTCTCCGTGTGCGTGTGTGTGTGTGTGTGTGTATGAAATATTTCAATAAAACATTTTAAAAAACCCAGCTATATCAGTTGCTTTAAATGCTTTTGAAAATAAATTGTTTAAGCAATTGAAATAAAAAGTCTTGGGCCAGTGAAATGGCTACTTTGCATTTTATATCACAATTGAGATGAAGATTTTATCAGTCAGGGTTCCACCAGAGAAAGGGATAGAGCCAGTGATAGATAGATAAATATAAAGAAATGTAGGTAGGTGAGTAGGTAGATAAAGAGATTTATTAATGTCAAGTTATTGTGTTACGAGATGGGGGCAAAGTTCAAAATTAGTAGAGCAGGCCGATAGGCTGGAAACTGGTGCAGCAGCTGACAAAGCAGATCTCTTATGGAATTTCTTCTTTAGGACACCTCAGTTTTGCTCTTAGGCCTTTCAATCAACTTGATAAGCCTCACCCACATTATCAAGGATCATCTTTTTTACTTAAAGTCAACTGATCTCAGATATTAAGCACTTCTACAAAATAACTTCATAGCAAGACCTAGATGAGCACGGGACTAAAAAAGTAGATAGTACAGCCCACCAGACTTGCCAACAGACTATCCATCATAATGGGTTATGTGAGGATTATAGATTGCAACTGAAACTCATCTTTCATTTTGTCAAGGCTATGTTGTCTCACTAGGAAGTTTGAAAAAAAAAAAAAGAGAGAGAGAAATACATGAAATAACCAGCTAAAGAGAAGAGGAAACTTTTTCTGTGTATCATATGCAGCAACTTAGTACTTTCTAAGCCTCCCCCAGCATGACCCTTGAGGAAGAAATGCTTCATCCTTATTGTCTTCTCAGAAATGAACTACATTCAGAAAGGCTGAAGAAATCTGTTCAATCGTTTGGAGCGATAATAGCATTCCAACAAGCAAAAACGTGTTTTTTTAACCAGCACTGAAATTTGCCAGAATTTATGTGTATGCAAAAAAATTAGAGGAGTCTGAATTTTAAAATTTCAAACTTGGCACATGTATTTCTCAAATGAGGCATGTGGGTTTTGTGAGTTTGCGGGGGCAGGGAGGAGAGAAGGGATTTATTTGGGAATGAATTTTACCAATAAGAAGAAAACTGAAGGTTCCGATTAGGTCACAGCATTTTAGGGATGTAATGATACACTCCCCCTTCTCTTGATTTTCTAAGATTGATCCCAGGCACTAGTAAGAGGGGGCATCTCTAGGTGCAAAGTCCCCCTCTGATATATTCCTCCTTCCCCAAACCCCTGCAATGTCAAGTGAAAAGTGAGAGTGAAAGTCACTCAGTCATGTCCAACTTTTTGTGACCCCATGGACTGTAGCCCGCCAGGCTCCTCTGTCCATGGGATTCTCCAGGCAAGAATACAGGAATGGGTTGCTGTTCCCTTCTCCAGGGGATCTTCCCAACCCAAGAATCAAATCCAGATCTCCAGCATCGCAGGCAGATTTTTTACCCGCTGCCTGCCTGAGCCAGCAGGGAAGCCCACAATGTCAAGAGTACCAGTTAAAGAGTCTAATCTTTTCCTTTTCATTGTTTACTATCTTCATATTATAATAACAATTCTGAGTTCATAATAACTACAATAGTTTTTTTTATTACTGAGCATGAACTAGGTGTCAAGAATACTTTATGTGTCTACCAATGGAATGCTCTTAATAGCTATGAAATAGGTCCTATTTTTTTCCCCATTTTTTTTAGTTAGGGAAACTAAGGCACTGGTCCCATCACTTCATGGGAAATAGATGGGGAAACAGTGGAAACAGTGTCAGACTTTATTTTGGGGGGCTCCAAAATCACTGCAGATGGTAATTGCAGCCATGAAATTAAAAGACCCTTACTCCTTGGAAGAAAAGTTATGACCAACCTAGATAGCATATTGAAAAGCAGAGACATTACTTTGCCAACAAAGGTCCATCTAATCAAGGCTATGATTTTTCCAGTGGTCATGTATGGATGTGAGAGTTGGACTGTGAAGAAGGCTGAGTACTGAAGAATTTATGCTTTTGAACTGTGGTGTTGGAGAAGACTCTTCAGAGTCCCTTGGACTGCAAGGAGATCCAACCAGTCCATCCTGAAGGAGATCAGTCCTTGGTGTTCTTTGGAAGGACTGATGCTGAAACTGAAATTCCAATACTCTGGCCACCTGATGCGAGGAGTTGACTCACTGGAAAAGACCCTGATGCTGGGAGGGATTAGAGGCAGGAGGAGAAGGGGATGACAGAGGATAGGATGGCTGGATGGTATCACCGACTTGATGGATATGAGTTTGAGGGAACTCTGAGAGTTGGTGATGGACAGGGAGGACTGCCGTGCTGTGATTCATGGGGTCGCAAAGAGTCGGACACGACTGAGCAACTGAACTGAACTGAAAAGCATAGCAAAGGTAGGCAAAGTGTTTCAAGTCACAGATACTATGAGGCCAAGTCAGGATTTGAACCCAGGCACCCTGACTGCAAAGATCAGCTCTGAGCCATGCACTGGACTGAGGCCCTGGCATCAGCATGAATGTGCTCCACACTCAGATACAAGTTGGAAAGTGATTCTCAACATTATTCAACTGTTAAAATATCTCCCCCCTCGTTTTTTTACAACAGAGTTAAAATAGAATCTCTGAAAGATAACACACCCCAAAATGTCAACTTGGTAATGAAAGCCGCAGTGCTGAATGGACACTAGCTAAAACGTCTATCAATCAGATGTGGGGCCTGTAAGTTTTGAGTTTTAAATGTGTAGGGCTTCATCTGACAAACACAAGCTGCAATGGATAAGCCTTTCATTTGGACTTCTGCCCAAGGAGAGCTTACCTAGGATTGAAACTAGGTAAATAATTATCAGTTTCTTTATTCTGACATATTTCGAGCAAATAAGTACTTTTAAAAAATAATCTATTAACTTTTTTTTGGTTTATAAAATACTGAAGGAGAAGATTATGTATAAGGGGAATTCATAACTTGCTTTCAGTAAAATTTCATTTTCTCCAATATTTTGTCTCTAGACCAAAAAAAAGAGCAGTGATAATATCTTTACAGAGGCAACACTGGTGTGGATTTTTTTCCTCTTAGCAGAACTTTAGACTCTGAAGAAGTATTTTGGTATGTTTATTTAAAGAACAACTAGATTTACTGCCAAATAGCTCTTCATGAAAGACATATGTAAATACAGCAGAGTAAATGAGATAATTCTATTTCATTTGAAAAACACTTTCTTAATTATGTGAACTTATTTGAAAGAATATGAAATGCTCTGTATTTGTAAGAAGTTTGGCTGTGATATATATGGTGTAACCACAGCCAGGAGTTGAAATTTATATTAATATTGAATGTAAAACCATTTTCTTTTCTCTTTCTTGTATTTTTAATAAAGGAAAATGGTAATCAAAAAATTGATCACCAAAATATCCTCCCTGGTGCTAAGTACTGCCATTTTAGCTTGATTTCATTTTTAATGTGTCATAATTTACATTTGCAATGTCCTAGTATCTATTACATTTTTTAAAATGAAGTAAATATATATTTTTGTCAAAGTAGCATTAAAATGCACACATGCCTTGTCTTATTTACCTCATAGAGCAATTCACTAGAAAATGTCTGTCCTAATGCCAATTTTCAGTAAATACCTAATAACTTTGTTTCTCAACATTCCAGGTATGAAACCAGCATATGGAAGCAATTACACATCAGCTACTAGTTCAAAGCTTAAGACTCTGAAAAAATTTGAAAGATGATATTATCTATCTTTTACAAATAAGGAACTGAGGAAGCAAATGACTAAGTGCCTTGCCCCAAATTCCACTGCTAATGAGTAAACTCCATTCAAGAATATTAATTTCCTGTCTTCCAAAGTATACACTCCTTCTCATTCCCTCATGCTGCCAACTCAAACCTGATTTGAATACTGATCTTGCTGGTTATTTTCTCCCATTTTATTGGCCTTAACAGCAACATATCACAATCCAAATAGGTGAAACAGGCAGTGTTGTTTGTTTGCTTGTTTTTACTCACTAAGTCATGTCTGACTCTTTTTCAACCCCACGGACCGTAGTCTGCCAGGCTCTTCTGTCCATGAGATTTCCCACGCAAGAATACAGGAGTGGGTTGCTATTTCCTACCCCAGGGGATCTTCCCGATCGAATCTGTGTCTCCTGCATTGAAGGCGGATTCTTTACTGCTGAGCCACCAGAGACAGGCTACATACACACACGTTAAAAAACTTAGTTCATTTTATTCTTGGCCACATTTTAAGTTTGTTCCACTAAAGTTGAAATGATCACTGCCTATGCAGAAAATTTCTGATAGTGATTTCTATCTGAAATCATTAAGGAAATTCCAAAAATGAGTTCATTATCACACCATACTGCAGTACAAACAGACCAGTTTATCTTAGTGAATGTCACACTCACTGACTCTATAGGTGAAGGTGAAATCGCTCAGTCGTGTCCGACTCTTTGCCACCCCGTGGACTGGAGCCCACGAGGTTCCTCCATCCATGGGATTCTCCAGGAAAGAGTACTGGAGTGGGTTGCCATTTCCTTCTCCAGGGGAATCTTCCTGACCCAGGGATCGAACCCAGGTCTCCCGCCTTGGAGGCAGACGCTTTAACCTCTGAGCCACCAGCGAAGCCCATAACCTGAACCAAATGTGTAAGAATCATCTGAATTCCTCCCTTTTTTCCTTGTCTTACATTCCAGTCACAAAGTCTTTTCATTTTCTCTCCAGGGTCTTACTGTCTATGGATTTTAACTTTATCTCAAAGGATGTATAAAACTCTTAGAGGAAAACACAGGCAGAATATTCTATGATATAAATCACAGCAAGATGCTCTATGACTCACCCCCTAGAGTAATGGAAATAAAAGCAAAAATAAACAAGTGGGATCTAATTAAGCCTAAAAGCTTTTGCATAGCACTGGAAACAATGAACAAGGTGAAAAGACAACCCTCTGAATGGAGAAAATGATAGTAAATGAAACAACCGGCAAAGGATGCTACCTTTCTCCTGCTGGGACCATTGCAATGACTTCCTATGCATTCTCTCAATCAGGAAGCTCCTCCTGCTCCAGTAAAATTATTGCCAAAGCGACCTTTCTGTCCCAGCATGTTCCCACACGTGCTTTAAACATTTCAATATCCTTTGAGATAAAGTTCAACTCCACAGGCACGTATATACATGATGAATCCCTCAGCCTTATCCTCAGCCTCATTTCCCCCAGTCCTTTTGTATAGGCAGCCCATTCATACAACATGCTTACAATTTGGGGCTGTCCTATCTACTGGCCATCATACATGTTCTTTCTTCTGAGAACACTGTATCTGCCCACACACCACAGACAGAGAGGTAAAGTTGCAACATTAATATTCTGAATACTGATAAGTGTTCACATCAAATTTCCTTGCCAGCACTCAAGAGAACGCCCCACTTCTGCTCATCCCTCTCTGACACTCATCTCCTTCTTTTCTCCTATCAGTTCAGTTCAGTTCAGTTCAGTCGCTCAGTTGTGTCCGACTCTTTGCGACCCCATGAATGCACAACAATTTCAGTAATCTGTAACACCTGTGAGATTTAAATTTGGGGGACTGACATATACACACTCCTATATGTAAAAGAGAGAACTAATAAGGACCCACTGTAGAGCCCAGGAGTTCTGCTCAATATTCTGTAATTTATAATTATGCACATCATCCAAATACTAGCTGAAGACCTAACAAAAGACACCTAAACACAAGTAGCTAAATGGCTTAATGACAAACATTGAGCTTGAATTAATCTCTTTTATTCAAGAATGGGTAATTATAAATTCTAAATAATGGAAAATTTGAAGAGATCCTTCCTTGGGGAAAAAAGGAAAAGATAACACTCAAGGTGTGGAAGACTTATAACAAAGCATCATGTTATTGGAAATTTCCAGAAAGCATGCCTTCTATTAAACTAGAGAAGCGAATAACATACATCAAACCGAATTAAGATGGAGCATGACTGAAAGGTAAAGTCGAGAGAAAGTCCAAGTATAAGTCTTGAGTTGGATAAAATGTATCACGTATATAATTAAAACTGAGCTTCCCTGGTGGCTCAGTGGTAAAGAATTCACCTGCCAATGCAGAGATGGAGTTTTTATCCCTAGGATGAGAAGAATCCCTGGAGAAGGAGATGGCAACCCACTCCAGTATTCTTGTCTCAGACATCCCATGGACAGAAGAGCTTGGTGGGCTACAAGTCCATGGGGTCACCAAAGAGTCAGACACAAATCAGAAACTGCAGAACAACAACAATACTTAAAACTTGTATTTCTTCTACCTTAAGCTACATTAAAAACTGGAGAAAATATTTTAGGTATAAATGGCAATTATATGCTTAAAATTCTTAATAAAAAGTTCTTAGAAATCAATAAAACAAAAACTTAAATTTTAAAAATGGCAAAAATTATTACAAGAAACCTACAAAAATATGCAATTTGTACATTTTTAAATGGATACAGTATTTTTAATCTAACAAAGTGTCAAAAACTGTGTTTACTTGTAATATCTAAGGTTAGCAAAGGTATAAAGAAATAAGTTCTTTGTACACTTACTGATAGAGTTACAAATTAATTCATCTTTTTCTTGGGAGCAAGTCTGTTCAAGACAGACTTATGAACATGTACTCCCTCTGACCCAGAAATTTCATTTACAAAAATAATCATAGACATGTGCAGTATGTATCTTGTAAGCATAATATGAACTGATCTAATATTCACCCATATGATATTATTAATAAATTGAAATGCCCGTGACCTGTAGTAAAATTGTCACTTAATTGGAATTTAAAATGTTTTAAATATGGCATTCCCTAAGTGTTATCTCTTAGTAATTAAAAGCTATGCTTATGTAATTATCCTTGGAATGTCTTCAGGGAAATATGTATAAAAGAGATAAATTCCAAATGACTAGGTTGGGAAAATGAGAAAAAGATGGAGGATTTGATGAATGAACAGGAAAAAGCAGGTGATTTTTAACAAAAGCTAGACAAACTAACAATTCTGGTAGCATTTCCCCACCTCTGCACATTGGAACTATCTCCTTTTCTGTTATTAAAAAGGGGAGAAAAGCATGATAGCTTCAGTATAGTGGGTGCCTCTTGCCAAGTCTGGTTCAAACCCATTTATCCATTTTGTTCACAGGACAAATAACCACAGGAGCCTAGTGTTTTTTTCAGAAAATCTGAATATATCCATGAAAAAAATTCACATTTTCCACATCAAGACAACACAAACTAAAAATTTTGAAGGATGTTTTGCCCATAGGATCAAGGTGTGGCAAAACTGACTAGAAGGTGTCCATGGAGTTTTATGTTTGAAAGATGCACTTAATTAATGCTCTTCCTTTTTAAGAGCCTGGTTGTCAAGTATAATACTTGTATTGCTCAGTTCAGTTCAGTTCAGTCGGTCAGTCGTGTCCGACTCTTTGCAACCCCATGAACTGCAGCACACCAGGCCACACTGTCCATCACCAACTCCCAGAGTCCATCCAAACCCCTGTCCATCGAGTCGGTGATGCCATCCAATCATCTCATCCTTTGTCGTCCCCTTCTCCTCCTGCCCTCAATCTTTCCCAGCATCAGGCTCTTTTCAAATGAGTCAACTCTTCACATCAGGTAGCCAAACTATTGGAGTTTCAGCCTCTAATGAACACCCAGGACTGATCTCCTTTAGGATGGACTGGTTGGATCTCCTTGCAGTCCAAGGGACTCTCAAGAGTCTTCTCCAACAACACAGTTCAAAACCATCAATTCTTTGACACTCAGCTTTCTTCACAGTCCAACTCTCACATCCATACATGACCACAGGAAAAACCATAGCCTTGACTAGACGGATCTTTGTTGGCAAAGTAATGTCTCTGCTTTTCAATATGCTATCTAGGTTGGTCATAACTTTGCTTCCAAGGAGTAAGCATCTTTTCATTTCATGTATTGCTCAGTCTCATTCAATTGAGTTGTTAATCTTCCTTGATTGCAAATTTGGACCTTATGGGGATCATTCATTATTTCAGTGGACATTTGTCATTTTTCTGAGATTCTAATATATGGGGAATCCCATATCTTATGAGTCTTGGTAAGAAGACATAGCTGGACTCCCTCTAGAGAAGTGGATTGTCTCATTATCTTACAAACATTCTAGTTCATGGGAAATGGTAAGACCCCTAGGCAAAATATACCTGAGTAAAATATTTATTTGTCAGAAAATAGGAGATAAAATAAAATAAAAGCAAAAAGATAAAGACAAAAGATAAAATAGAGAAGCTTAAAAACAAAACTACAGAAACCTAATGTTAACTTCTTTAAAAGATGTTTCCAGGCAACATGGGCTTTTCCACCAAAATAGATGAAAGATACAATATTTTTTATCCACTACAAAAGGTCATGACACTTGGGCCATTTTTGTTTTAGGAGAGAAAACATAACTGTTTTTTAGTATGCTATCTGAGCATTTACAAGACATATTGAAGGGTGCCAGTTTCAAGTAAGATCCCAGAGGAAAAGAAGGCTCTTCAACTGACCAGGCACTTCTGAAAGCAGCTTCACTAGTTTGCTTTTACCCAGGAAATCTACTGGTTAGGTTGGCAGCCACCCCAATAGGAGAATCACAGCAGAAATCGTTAAGATTTCTGTGGGTAAAGCAATTACCCTTTTTTCAAGTGTCTGTGCTTTGAACAATAGATCCTGGCTTGTCTCTGGTACTAGTCTACAACTAAACATGTGACTGTGGATTAAGAAATGTCACATTATGAATTTATGTATTAATTCACCTACTCGCTCATGGCTCAGAGGGTAAAGAGTCTGCCTGCAGTGTGGAAGACCTGAGTTCAATCCCTGAGTTGGGAAGACCCCCTGGAGAAGAAAATGGCAACCCATTCCAGTATTCTTGCCTGGAAAATCCCATGGAGAGAGGAGCCTGGCGGTCTACAGGGCTACAGTCCATAGGGTCACAAAGAGTCGGACACAACTGAACAACTTCATTTCACTATGAAGTCAGATGTGCCTCCAAAGTGCTCCATCAACAAATGGAAATGGATGTATAGAACTAGATTTGATCAGGTTCTGAAAGCTCAAATGAGCTTTGGAGCCACATTACTAATTTCTACTTGATTTTTATCTCTTGCCAGGTGGCTCAGTGGTAAAGACTCTGCCTGCCAATACAGAAGATGTGGGTTCAATCCCTCGGTGGGGAAGATCCCCTGGAGCAGGAAATGGCAAGCCACTCCAACATTCTTGCCTGAAAAAAAAAAAATCCCATTGACAGAGGAGCCTGGAGGTCTACAGTCTATGGGGGTAACAAAAGAGTCAGGTACGACTGAGCATGCACACACTTTTATTTTTGCCTCAGCTATCATGGAGAGGTGTCTATGATCAATTAATCAAAAAGGGGGAAAAAATATCTAGATTTCAAAAGGCCGTGCACAAAACAGGCATTTTCAAAATTTAACTTTCCATCCATGAAACTCTGGGTGCTGTTGGTTTGGTTGTCCTAGTAACCAAGGTTAGAATGCTTCAGAAGATACAACAATGGGGTCATTGATTGGTAAACTGACAATACCACCCCACCAATTCAAGCTCTTCATGCACTAAGTAAACAGGCAATAAAGGGAATTATGGTGTTGACTTTTGAGATTGATCTTGACTGTCAAGCAGGATTAGATTTGCGGCTGTACAAATAGGAAGAGTAAGAAATACTGATGGAACTCAAAGAATGCCCTGGAGTGTTTCCTGGTCTCATTTGCTCATTGAGGAAATTAATTGGAAAGACCATGGCATCTATGTAGGAAAAGCAAACAAAGGCTTAGATTTCTCAAGAAAGAAGATTTAGGACACCACACCAGGTAAAGAACTTTGAACATCTAAAAGATATTGGCTAAATTTTTTTAAAGATATCTGAATGAACAGTGAAAAAGAGAAGTCTTAATTGCTAACTTTCAGTCTCATGACCAGTTACAAAGAGGATTGCAACAGTGTGTTGTGTTTTTCCCTCTCCTGTGTTCCTGTGTTTAAGTTCTCTCTTCTTTCCTACCCTTTCCTCCATCTATTTTGTAGAGGGTTGTTTTTCTTGTTGTTGTTGAGTAGTCACTAAGTCATGTTTGACTCTTTTACAACCCCGCCAGGCTCCTCTGTCCATGGGATTTCCCAGGCAATAATACTGCCGTTGCCATTTCCTTCTCCAGGATATATCTTCCTGACCCAAGGATCAAACCCTCATCTCCTGCATTGGCAGGCAGATTCTTTACCACTAAGCAACCGGGGAATCCCCTTTGGAGAGGGTATATTGGTGCTAAACAACTTTACAATATGGCCCACAAGATTAAAATGAATTATGTATCAACTAGAAGAAAAATGGATCTGTCAGGACACAGTAAGGAATGAGCCTTTGTATTGTCCCCTTAGAAAGAGGAGGAGAATGCATTTTGGATACCTGAAGGTTAGTTACTTGGAGGGAAAATTTTTTTTAACAATTGGAGGAAGAGCTCAAGCCAATGGTGTAGGTGCCAACACAGATTTCAAGGCATGTTTGGCACTCTTCTTCACTTCTCAGTAACTAAACCCCCTTCTCAGTGGGAGACCCAACCTAACTCTCAATATAGAAACTAAAACTGCCAAATACTCATTTTTCCCTTCTCAACAGTCACGTTCATCAACCCCAGACTCAGGAGTCAGTATAAGAAAGAAGCAAAGATCACCAGAACCCTCCCAGGTGATTGTGGCAGCTGAAACACAGAGAATGCCCAAGGCAAGTATGGCAGTGGTGTAAGCAGGAGAGGCTGAGCGTTGCTGGCATGGGATCAGCATGGAAGATTTTGATGTCACTTCATTGTCATCACTGGAGAGTTTCTACAGTTTTCTTTGGACGCATTCTGCAACTGTTCAGACTCCACAGAGTATGTTGTTTTTCCATTTTCTAATATCTTTTGTTTTTCATGTTTTTTTCTTTTACTTTTTATTTTGAATTAATTTTAGATCTAATACTTTGTTAATAATTCCTTTTTCCTGTTTAAATTAGCAAAAAAAGTTTCTGTTGCTTGCAATTAAAAATCCTCACTCTCCAGTTATATAGTATGTCACAGAATTATTAATTATGAATAACTAGAAATTAATTAAATAACCAAAGTTTGAAAGGGAACTCTATACCACAGAGTGCTAGCAATTATTTTTAAATTATTGGATAGAACTTAAAGACATATAAAAGTACTTAAGGTACACTGAGTAGCAAAGCATGTTGCAAGCTGAGTGCTAGGTCACAGGTTTGTATTTTATACATTCTTTATATCTATCATATACCTATCCTGTGTTAGTTATCTATTGCTGCTGCTGCTGCTAAGTCACTTCAGTCGTGTCCGACTCTGTGCGACCCCATAGACGGCAGCCCACCAGGCTCCCCCATCCCTGGGATTCTCCAGGCAAGAACACTGGAGTGGGTTGCCATTTCCTTCTCCAGTGCATGAAATTGAAAAGTGAAAGTGAAGTCGCTCAGTTGTGTCCGACCCTCAGAGACCGCATGGACTGCAGCCTACCAGGCTCCTCCGCCCATGAGATTTTCCAGGCAAGAGTGGGGTGCCATTGCCTTCTCCGAGTTATCTATTACTGCATATTAAATTACCTAAGCAGCTTAAACGGACGGAGGAGCCTGGTGGGCTGCAGTCCATGGGGTCGCTAAGAGTCGGACACAACTGAGCGACTTCACTTTCCCTTTTCAATTTCATGCATTGGAGAAGGAAAT